>BQKN01062602.1:0-14668 GCA_022839385.1 Asparagus kiusianus
CTCGATCATCGGGTATCGAGACTCGGCGCCTATCAAGGTCCGACTTAGATAATAGACTGCCTGTTCGTGACCATTATCATCATCTTGTGCTAATAAAGCACTTATCGAATGGTTCATCGCCTTGATATAAATCAAGAACGGTTTACCTGATTTTGGCGCAACAAGAACAGGTGGATTCATTAGATATGCCTTGATATCTTCGAATGCCTTCTGGCAAGCATCGTCCCAAATAAACGATACGCCTTTCTTGTTTAGCTTCGAAAATGGTTGGCACTTCCCAGAAAGATTTGAAATGAATCTCCGGATATACGCCAGACGCCCTTGCAATCCTCTGAGTTCCCTTAGGTTCTTCGGGGGTTGCAATTCATTTATTGCCTTTACCTTGTCTGGGTCGATATGTATACCCTTGGTGGTAACGACGAATCCAAGGAATTTTCCGCTGGACATTCCGAGGAAGGATTTTGTGGGATTCATCTTCAATTGATGACTCCGCATGAGATCAAACATTGTTCTCAAGTCTTTGATGTGATCTTCCTTGCTGCGACTTTTCACCACCAAATCATCAACGTAGCATTCAACTGTTTTCCTGAGGTGTTTCTGGAAAATCTTAGTCATCGCTCGCTGGTATGTGGCACCTGCATTCTTCAGACCGAATGGCATCACCGTGTAGCAGAAAATACCGAGGGGCGTTCTGAATGCCGTATGCTTTTCGTCATCCGGGTGCATCTTGATTTGATTATACCCCGAAAAGCCGTCCATGAAGGACATTCTTTCGAATCCGCACGTATTGTCGATAATGACGTCCGTGATTGGGAGAGGAAAATCATCTTTTGGACATGCTTCGTTCAGATTCCTGAAGTCGATGCAAATCCTGATTTTGCTATTCTTCTTCATGACTGGAACGATATTGGCTAACCAGTCTGGATGTTGTTCTTCCCGGATAAACCCTGAGTCGATCAACTTTTTAACTTCAGCCTCGATGGCTTCCATGATCTGCGGATGAAACCGTCTTTGCTGTTGCTTGACAGGTTTGGCATCCGGCTTGATGTCGAGGCGGTGCATCGCCACATTGGGATCGAGCCCTGGCATGTCTTCGTAGTTCCAGGCGAAGACGTCGATATATTCTCTGATCAAGGCAATTAATTCCTCCTTTTCATCTGATGGAAGACTACCACTGACGAATATGGGCCTTGGATTGTCTTCATCACCCATATTGATTTGGACTACCTCGTCTTCGGTGGGTGGCTCTCTCTGTTCGAACCTATCACCATATTGCATGTTCAGGTGATGAACCCATGGGTCCTCCCACGTTTGCATTTGATCGTCGTCCTCCATTGTAGATGGATCAGCCGTAGTCATGTTCGACATTAAGGCCTTGAATACTTCTCCCAAACTTGTGTCGGAATCTTCAGCTGAAGAATCTGGCAAATACCCGTCCTTAGCCTTGTTAGCAATTTGATCGATGATCTGCCAGCCACATTCGTCATCTGACGAAACGTAGCCTAAGCCCCTCTTGTGACGATAATAGCCCTCCGGTTTACCCTTTGGGACATATGCCGCTTTGACTGGGACACGGGAACCTCGATCGAAGTATAGACCTTCTCCGAGTGTGAAATCATACCCTTGTCTTTCCATGAGCTTGCGCGCTTCTGAACTGTACTTAGATAAATGTAAACCAGATTTGTCACCATTTTCATCCTCTCTTAGGAAATGATCTGGCACCGGACGACTTTCTCCTTTACCGAAGATCACTTCTTTTTGTCCCCCTATTTTGGCAGGAATAATTTGAGTTGTTCCGAAAGAGTGCTGGAGACGCTTCTTCGTTACATATGACGATCGGAGCGGCATACACAATTCGGGATTATCGTACAATCCCTTTATCACATCATCAAAAGACAAGGAGTACTCTAAACCATTATTTATTTCAGGTTCGGCAAGTTGCCAGTTACAACCGCCATCTGACGACTGTTCGTCGTCGAGATTGATTACAAAGGGTACAATGTCATTAAAAACAAAACCACCATTGTAATCGAATCCGGCTTCGGAATCAGCTTCTTCTCCGCTGTCCGTGCCTTGGACCGATGGTTCCGTGTCGGATTCATTACCATAAAGGAGAGAATCTGTGAAATAATTCTCGTACCCTTTGAATGGTTGCTTATCCGCGACCACCGTCCTAACTCTTCCATCAGTGTCGACATATTTCAAACACTGATGTAGAGTGGAGGGGACTATAACGTTACTATGGATCCAAGGCCGACCCAATAGTAAGTTATAGGATGTCTCAGCATCAATCACGTAGCACGTGACCTCCGTCTTTAAATCGCCCATTTGGCACTTTATCCGGATTTTACCCAAAGGTCTTGACCCGCTGGTGTTGAATCCGTATATGACTGTGTCTGTTGACGCCAACTTGCTGATTGGGATTCCCAGGCTGTGCATTAGGCGAAGCGGCATAATACTCACAGCGGAACCCGGATCTACTTGGATCCGGTTGACTTCGCTGGAGCTAATGTACCCGACGAAGTACAGGGGCCGATCGTGGTTTGAATTCTTCGTCTGCATATCCTCTTTGGTGAAGGTGATGCAGGGAATGTTCTTAGCTGCCACATTGCACTGTTGGGCTAGCATATCCAGTTCTTCAGGAACTGGTTTGACCCTTGTGAGGAATGCTTCTGAATCTGCCAGGGCTTCCTGCAAGGCTTCTCTAGTCTCCTTGGATAACCGCAACAGCTCGTACAATGTTATCCGCGCTGGAATGTTAGCTAGCTGAGCCATAATGTCGAAGGCGCGAGGGTTTTTTGAACTCTCCGGTTTGTCTTTTCCAATCGGACGACTGAAACGAGACTGCTTCGGATTCTGTACCTCCTCGGGCCTCTTTTCCTTCTGTTTGTCAACCGGTTGTCGTCGAACATCTTCAGCCGGTTTGGGAATTGGGATCACCCCCATCTCTGTGATAGTCTTGGCTGGTCCCTGTTTTGTCACCCCTAGCTTAGCTGCTTGTTCACTATGTGACGGATAGTTGAAGTGGTACTGATTCCCACTTCGGGTCGTAAAGACCTCCTGTTCCTCGTCGGAGAGTGGAAAAGCGGTGATCCTTTCATCCTCTTCACCCGGGATAGCAGAGACTCCATAACAAGACTTCCCTTTCCCTTTGGACTTCTTCTTGGATGACGATCCAGCCCATTGTTCATCTCCGATTAGGTCGGGGTGCACCCAGAGAATTTCACCGTTTGGAGCTGTGTGCGGCACGAGTCCCTTTTGGCGCTGTCCGTGCGGATCGTCGTTCACCGTCTTCATCCCGACTTTGGTAACGCGCTTAGGCTCGAACCAATCTGTAGGCACCGATCCAAAACTGATGGACACTGCATTTGCTCCCACATTCTTGGCCGGTTTCGGAGTTATGACTCCTATATCGATCAAGGCCTGGATCTTGTCCTTGAGGTGGTAGCAGGACTTCGTAGGGTGGTGAACCGCTCTGTGATACGCGCAGTACCTCGGGTCTGTCACCTTGGTAGCCCCTTCATGATCCACAATCGCAGGCAGCTGGATTTTGTTGTTCTCCAACAGATATTTGAAGATGCCGGGAACTTCGTCATCTTTGAAGGAGTAGACTTTAGGAAATCTCGGCTCCGAAGACTTTTGCTTCTGAGACCGCTGCTGCCAATGTGGCTGTGATTGCTGCGGAGCTCGTTGCTGCTGTTGTTGCTGTTGCTGCTGTTGCTGAGGTTGCAATTGAAAGGTTTGGTTAGCATCAACAGCATTAACCTGAGCTTTACCTTTTCCCTTCTGATTGAAGTTCTGCTTTGGAGGATTTGTAGCCGGTTGGCCTCTTTCCGCCTTCTTCCTCCTGAGGAACCGCTCAGCTTGCTCGCCTCGGACCTTCAAGTCCTTCCACGTCTTGGATGGTGCTGTACCCATTGCTTCCAAAACATCCAGCGAGAGGTTGTTGTGGCAGGTTTGGAGGATGAATTCCTCACTGATCGGGTCCCGGCAATTCATCGCCTTATTCCGGAACCTTTTGACGAAGACTTCGACCAATTCTCCGTCCTTCTGCTTTTCATCAAGCAACGACCCGATTGAAATTTCGGTGTCGTCATCGAAGAAATTCGCGAGGAATTTCGTCTCCATGTCATCCCAGCTGTTTATGCTTCCTGGCTTGAGGCGACGATACCAATCGAAGGCAGCTCCGCGAAGAGTGCCGACGAATGACCGCACCATCAGAGGCTCATTGCCAGAGATGACTCCCAAGTGCGATTTGAAATAAATCAAATGCTGAGTTGGTGAACCCATCCCATTAAACGGCGTGAAGTTAATTAGACTAAACTTCGCCGGATATGGGATCGATTCCCATTCTCTTGGGTAAGGACAGGGAATGCCCGTTTTCTTAGTCTCTTGAGCAGAAATCAATGTGTTGATTTTGTTCTCGAGATTCTTAATTTTTAAGCTTTCACCTGTGTCTTCACTGGTATTATCATTACCACTCCCTGGATTGATGGGAGGGTTATTAGCATTGCGAGCTTCATTTGTGCCCTCCTCCTCCAGGTTGTTCTGGTTGGGCTGACTTGGTTCGCCTTGTTGGTGCCTCAATGCATGAAGTTGTTGGTCATGCATCTCTCTCATATTCTGCATGGCCATTTGCATCTCGAACCTAAAGGTTTCTTGTTGTTTGGCCATGGCATCTTCAAGCATCTTGGCCACCTGCTCCGCGCTTATCATGAGCGACTCGCGGGGCTGTCCCTCACTGGACACTGTATTATCAGACGCCACTGCGGAGCCAGCATCTGATTCTTCATCTCCCGAAGGTACTCTTGTTCGGACTCTACCATACGTTGCGCGAATGATAGCCCCAGATTGTAAACGAGTCCTGGGTCGGGATGTTTCTGGAATCGTCTCGGGGTTATCCTGAGCCGTTGTTCCTGTGCTGGTCATGTTGGCGGTGACCCTTGAATGTTCACCGTCCTTGACCATCGTTCTTTTTCTTCGGAAACGCCTGGGCCTTGGCTTTGGTGCTTCATTGCTGAGTCTCTCAAACACGGAAACTCTTTCGGGGACTGTCTTTACACAGTTGCATTCAGACAGTACTGCCCGAATGAGATTTGAACAAGGACATTGACTCCCGAATCTTCGAGGGCTCCTCTTTCTAGATTTGTTCGTACCCCCGGCACGATAGTACAGCTCATCTGTTTGGAGGTCAGAGCAAGCTATCGTGTGTTGGCACGACCTCTCAGGTATAACGTTGTCGTCATCAGATGACAACGTTTCCTTCTGAGGAATAATTGTCTTTTTCGGGCTCTCGAGAGTTATACGCCTCGAAACGCGTCTTCGTGGACGTGAATCTTCAGCGGAATCTTGCACTTGAATGCGCAAGGTTGTGCGCTTGGGTGCCGCGGTTTGCTCCGAGTGTTGAGGGTTGCGGCGACCCCCGGCATTCTGTATTGGTTGGGACTTCTTCACTGGCCCCAAGCGTTCCTGAATTGGAGCTTTACCTCGCTCCTTCGGAAGTGGACCGAGGCGCTCCAAAACTGATCTTTTCTTCTGGGATGGTCCCGCGGGATCTCCCAGGGTAGTTGCGGCAATCACCGGCTGTTTGGATTGACTTGCCGGCGTCCGAACTTTTGGAGGCTGCGGGTTTTGCTCCTTAGCCTGAACCGCTTCAGACTTTGGCCTCCAAATCTTGCGAGTAGGTGGCGGCTTTTTGACCACCTCCTTCTGCAGTTTGCGACGGGTTTCCTCAGCTTTGGCCCGTGCTTGTGCGGACAACGCGCGGCGCTTGCGGATGCGCTCCTCCAGCGTTGAGCGATTCCGTTTGACACGGACCCACTCCATTGTAGATGGTTTGGAGGAACCACCCTGCATTTGCTGTTGAGGCTGCTTGCCTCGTTTGTTCTTCAGGTCCGCGTGATAGCGGACCCCGTCAACGGACTCCATGGCCTTGGCGAATTGCTTCGCGAGGCGTTGACGTTGCCTCTGGCGGGCTCTCTTGGAGAGAGTCACCACGCCTTTAATGGCGGATTTGACCTTCTTTGAGGTCGGTAGGACTTCACCTAACGCAGCTTCGGCGTCGGTTGGGGTGAGGTCGTCGTTGGTGGCTTCAGCTTCATCACACCAACGGACTTTTCTCCTGGAGGAGAACTTCTGGAACTTCTTGGACTTGGGGGAGGCGGCAGATCCGGACGAGGACACGTACTCCTCGTATTTCTGCTGGTCGAATTCGTACTCGACCTCCTCCACCACCGGGATCGAGATCCGCGGCTGCGACACTCCAGCTTCGGCAGCGAAGCTGGTGGCTCCCACTGTGGTCGCCAGATTGTTCGTGCGGGAAATTGCGTTATTCTTCATTGATGATTCTGTTACAACTTTGACAACAACTTTATGCGTTTACAAAGAGATCCGGTCTTTTTATAAGATCCGGCTTACAACAAAATCAAAAGTAAAGAAATAAAAAATTACAACTTTCCTTGAACAAATCACGAGTTTCCTGTTTTACGGTCCCTCGCTTTGTGGGGTTCTTCGCCTGTGCCGGGGTTGAGTACCGTGGACCACCGCGCAATCTCGATCTGAACAGATCTACGTGGTATAACGGGTACTATCCCACCAAGGAGATAGTAGCCGAGAGGGATCGTTTCACCAAGGAAACGCTCGCTCTAATCTCGGGATCTAAGAACCAAGCTTAGATCCGGAGTAGTATCACGTAGATCTGGTTGTCCAAGTCTTCAAGCCTTCACAATCCGAGTTGAGGTCGCAATCCGGCAGAGTTTCGGCTCTTCAGAAGTTTCAGAAAAAAGTCCTCCCAAATGAACGAGTGCCAGGCCTATTTATAGGCACTCGAAACTGTGCCTTTGGCACAGAACTGTGCCTAGCCACCTCTGGGTGGCTCGGCCTTGGCCGAGCCACCCAGGGGTGGCTCGGCCACCGAGCCACCCTAGGGTGGCTCGGCTTGGGCCGAGCCACCTTAGGGTGGTTCGGTTCGAGCCGAGTTCCCCCAGGTATGCTGGTTTCGTCGTTTTCCGGTGTTTCCGGTTCTCCGTCGTTCGGGTTTGATTCGGTTTCTGGAATTGACTTGATTCCAAATATGGCAGTTAATCCGTTTCTGAGTTCGAGTTCGGGATTGGTCCCGATTTGATCGTTATATCACCGAGTTCGCTCTTGTTTAGATGACTCGGTGATTCCCCGAAACGTTGGTTCGATTCCACGTGCGTACGTGTTCCATTGTTCGTGTGCCTTGTCGCCTCGACCTTTCGTTGATTTGTTCAAGTCTTGATTCGATTCCCCGAATCTTCATTTGGCAGTAGCTCCGCTTCGGTGTTTGAGTTCAAGTCCGTTTTGTTGTTGGACGACTCGTTAACTTTCCGAATCGTTGGTTTGGTCCCGCACGCGAACGTATTCCATTGCTTGCGTGCTTCGTTGCCTCGTCGCTTCGTCGCTCGAATGTCCGTTGCTTTGTCGAATCATCGTGTTGAGCTAAGCTAAGGGACCTATAGGCAATTTTATACGCCTACAATAGCGTCGAACTTGCTCTCCGTTGACGATCCGACCGTCTCTTATCTCGTGGGAACGATGAACTTCTGTAGGAAGTTTTATACGTAACTCTTTAATGAGTTTAAGAACTCTGAACGAGTTAAAACTCTGTAGATAGAGTTGTTAGAACCAAAAATTCGGTTAATGATCAAGCTGTATCCGTTGTCGAAGAATCCTCTCGGCTCTGATCTCCTGAGATCGATTCAAAAATCCTATCTCCAAGGATTTCGTTGCTGCTAAATCTCCAACCTGTGCGGTTTAGATCTCTAAAATCCAACCTACTCACTCTTCCGTTTTCAAAGAGCCAGCCTCTAACTCTGTCGAGTTTGTTGAGTTTTTATAGGGGGATAAGGGGTTGTAACTGACCCCTATATCCGCTCCTACGTGGGCGAAAATCCCTCAGAACGTGGGATAAACGGTTCCGAAACCGTTCGACTCGTGTTTGAACAAGTCAAACGCCCAATCTGGCGTTCAGAACCCAACTTCGTGTCTTAGAATCGTGACGCGAGGGTCGGTGTTAGCTGAACATTGATGAACGCGAGGGTCGCTCGCGTTTTGGCTTGTTGCCTGCTTGGTGACGCGGGGGTCGGTGTGAGTTGAACCCTTACGAACGCGAGGGTCGCTCACGTTGAGTTGTGTCTTGGAAACGCGGGGGTCGCCTGCACTTCCATACTTGTGACGCGGGGATGACTTCCGCGTTTTAGAAGAAGCTTGTTGACTTGTGACCTCTTCTGTAAGATATTGCAAAGACCGTTGTTCTGTAATCCTTGCTTTAGCTGTTGTGGAGTGTGAAAGTCGTCAAATTGTAACCTTCACTGTAGATTGTGAAGACTGCTGAATAGAGTTTCCATCAGTTGTCGGAAGTGTCGTTGAATTGTAACTCTTCTCGATCTATGTGAAAAGTCCTCCATTTGCAGTTTCTTCGCTTATCGACCCGAAAACTATTTGATTATAGCTTCCGTTGTAGGAGCTTAGGCGGGAATCAACATCCATGGTGTCTTTTAGACGAATATTTGCCCACAACTCTCTACCAAGCAACTCACTAACTAAGTCCAACCTTTTATTTCTAAAATCATTACACTGCTCATCAGCATCTCTATTAGTCATGCTGTTGTCGCAGCCATCAAGATCAATCATCTCAGAAATGAGGTTGTGTTTGCGGTGATTTGAAAGTCATTTGATGGTGACCTCTATCGTAGGGGCTTGTTTTAATCAGCTATCCACTGTGATTTTTAGACAGCCTACAGAACCCCCTCCAAAGTTTTCGAAAGTTCGCGGTTGACTGGGACGAATTTTCGGAATACTTTGGACCCCAAAGTCTTGTGAATTGATTGCTCACTCCGTCTGATCGAGCAAGATGATTTCAATGTTGTTGACTGTAATCTGTTTGTGTCTCTCGATAGACTCCCCTGCGGAGTCACCAATTTCTTCTCGGCTTTGGTCGCCTTGATGATTGCTGCTAGCTCTTATTTACCTGGGGCCGTGTCATAGCCTTGGTAGTCAGAGAGCTGCCATTATAATAATCCAATGCATAAACAGTTTATGCATTTGAGAATTAGAACGCGTGGGTGAGCCTAGCGTTTTGAAATTTCAACCGACCCGAACGCGAGGGTCGGTTCGGGCGGGATTCTGACCTCGAATCCCGTTCGTTACGATTTGACAACCTGTCCAGCTGTCTATAAATAGACCGCTTTAGGTCAAATCAGAGTCATTCGACTCTTCTTGAAATTCTAACGAAAATTTTCGTTCTCTCCTCCGGCGACGACTGTTCATCTCCTCCGACGAGATCTCATGGCACCCAAGAAATCTGACGCCCCTCGTTCTTCCCGATCTGACGCCGCTGCGGCTCGAGAGTTGGCATCATCAGCGTCGGCCGGTGGCGCTGCCGTTCAGGCGAACATGCCGCCTCACCTTCCTTTGATCGGTGGTAAGTATGGCCTTCGTGGTCGTTGAACTTGCATCGGCAAGTTTTGGTTTTTGTACCCAACGAGGAAACTCGTTTCAGATGACGCGGGGCTGGACTCCGTCGTTTGGTATTTCTGACGCGAGGGTCGACCTACGCGTCTGAATTTTCTGACGCGAGGTTCGACCTTCGCGTTCGACCTTCGCGTTTGACTTTTCTGACGCGAGGTTCGATCTTCGCGTCTGAACTTAGTTGATGCGGGTGTCGACCTTCGCGTCTAACTTTTCTGACGCGAGGTTCGATCTTCGCGTCTGACTTAGTTGACGCGGGTTTCGACCTTCGCGTCTGAGCTTTGCTTTTGACTTAGCTGATTTTTTCTTCGTTTTGCAGTGCGTCATACCAGCGAACCACTTCTTTTTCGCCACCATTTCGGACATGAAGGTGGCGTGGACATGAATATGACATTCAACTCGCGCTAAGAACTCCCAGTCTTCAAAATTAAGGATAAGAGTCGCGCGGAGTTAGTCACGAAAGCTTCTCCCGAAACTCTTAGGACATTGGTTACGGATGTTAAGTTTGAACACACAAATCGTAAGCCAATAGTCAAACCTGAATACCTCTTCGGGGACTTTGTTGACTTTGATGCTGACACCGCTTATGACGGAAACTACAAGTGGCTGCGGAAAGTTGGAGACCGCAACCTTTTCTTACCCAATATGGAGAGAATGTTCCCCATATCTTATTTCCAGTGTGCGTCCGTCCCGAGGCACATGGATTGGCCCTTGGTTAAGGATCAAGATGGGGTTGCTCTTGGAAATTTGACCTTCCACGGGGTCCGCTCGGCAGGTTATGGTCGACAGGTGACTGCTTTACGACCAGGTTTATTCGCTAAGGAGTATCCCCTTGGCGAGGTGGCTAGTCCCGCGAGGACTTTTGTTAGGAGATTTGTGGAGAAGAAAGGAGAGTTTCCCGCACAAGGATTCAGAACTCCTGGCTGGGTTCATTCTCCAGTAACAGGGTGGTGGACTCGGATGACCAAGTTCGTTTTGGACGAATTGGATGCGCCCCTCTCCCAGGCTGGTTTGAAAGTACCTGTGCGGGCCACCAAGTTTGGAATTGTCCAGAGCCATTTTCACTTCTTCTCTATACTGGAGAAGTATAACCCTGATTCTTGCACTTTCTTCACTCCTGTGGGGGAGTTAGGCTTCGCTCTTCACGAGATGCACGAAGTCTCGGGTCTTCTTCTTGGAGATTTGCCGTATGAAGAATTTGTTCCGGGATCGACGGAACTCCAACTTCTAAAGAAGGCCAGCCCTGAAATTTATGCTACTTTATGGGAAGTTATGTGTCACTTCCACATTTGCATGCAACTGACGGGGGCCCGCGGAAGCGGCATTAAACAAGTGTCTTGAGCGGAATATTTATTCCAGAACTTGACCAGTAAGGGGGGCTCCGTGTCCCGATTATCGGCCAGTACTTTGGAAGAAGTCCAAGCCCGGATTGACGATGCTACCTCCCACTACACAAATGAGGCCAAGGAAGATGTTTTCCCGGCCCACACAGAATTCGAGAGTTTCCATTACCAAGCTCTGCTCCCTATCTCTGATACGGCGCTTTTGGCTGGGTATTTGATGCTGTGGCTCAAGCGGTGCGTCGTCCCTACTAGGCCGATCGATGCTCTCGCTGTTGAGGTGATCTACCCCGCCGTACTTCTAGCCCATGGGAGGCCTGTGAGCCTCCTCAGTGCTATGGTGGGTTGTCTACAATTCGGATTGCGGGAGTTGACTTCGGACTTCGTTGAAACCACAGAGGTGGAGTCCGAGGGTCGCCAGGCTTTCAAGACTCCCAATCCTAGAGTGCCAATGCCATATACTTATTTAATGGCTTGGTACGTGTTACACTGCCCTTCGTTGATGAGTGCAGCCTCTGCCCCAGGAGATTCATTCATCCCATTCGTGCAGAGATTAGAGTCTGCGAAATGGGAAGGGGGATACATGGTTAGGATTCGCCAAATCTTGGCGCGAGATACCAACTTCCATATCTACCGATGTTTCCCTGATTTTGAGGGTGGTATCTATGGTGCAGAATATCAAGACGTAGCAGGCCCCAATGGATTCACTCAGCTAAACGGAGGTGTTTTTCATTGGCTTCTCTCCATTAGGCCAGGCTACTTAGTCTTCCGGCAAGGCGTCAATTGCTTCATCGAGCCCTACCAACCTTATAGATTTGCTCGGCAATTTGGGTACGACCAAGTGTACGTCGGGAACCCTCGCCCTCAGCTATCAGTTGTGGGCAATCTGTATGAAGGAGCCAGGGCCTGGTATTATTCTGTAACGGGTTGTACCAAGGCCGTTTTCAGGCTTCCTCACAAAACTGCCAACTCCTACACCTCCATAAGCTTCTGTAATTGGTATCACGCAGCGTCTCAGATTCCCAATTACAACATAAATTCATCGTGCCTGAAAGACATTAAGCACATGTATTCTTTAAGGAGGGGGGCAAAGACATCCCGCTTAAGAGGGATTGATGAGTTCTTAGCCGTTGAGAACCAGCCTGCTGAACAGGAAGAGGAGCAAACGGCCGAACCTGCTCCCAGGGAGGAACAACATGTGGTTGAGCCTCCCACTACGAGAGTATCGGGGAAAAGAAAACTTTCTGCAGAAGAAGCCGGCAAGTATGATAAGCAGATTCGCCGGAAACTACAGGTTGATTCTCCTCCCAGAGGCCAACAAAAACCCAAGTTAATGGCCAAGGCCATCCGGGCTGCTGTAGATGAAGGACCACAGGAATCGTCTGTGGCGGGCCTGCCACGAAGAACCGGGCTTCGTTCTCAGGGGCCAGCCCTTTCAGGCGGTGCTTCTTCTTATCATCCGCCTGAGGACGAAGAGGATGAATTAATGGCTGCAGATGCAGAATCCGCCCCAGTGATGGACCTCCCTGAGTCTCCAATCTTGGAGCAGAGGGATGTCGAAGAGAATCCATCTCCTTCCCCTTCTGCCTTAATGTCACAAACCGGTGACTTAATTCCTAGTCCTACAACAGGACTTATGAATAAACCAGCTGTTGACACAAGTCTTCCTAGATCTTCAGCTGCTCAAGATGATGAGGAACGAGTCGATTATGAAGGCTCCTCGATCGTTGGTGAAGCTGACGAAGAAAAAGATGATGAGGGTGCTGAAGTTGGCAACGTGCCAGGTGATGATGTAGAAGATGAGGAGCACGATTCAATGGATGATGTAACCATTTTTGATGATGCTCCTAAGGCTCAGTCTGATAAGGCATCTGGTTATACGCCTTTTTACCTCACCGGTAAGCTTAGTTTGTTTCGACTTATCCCGCACGCTTTTTCCGCATTCCGACCGTTTTTTCGTGCAGGTTCGCCAACCCCTGGGACTACTTCGGCTGCTTCTTTAGAGCAAGATCCTGTGCCGGCATCGGCTCCTGCAAGAGAGCAACATACACCTGGCTCCCCTGCGGCAACTGCTTTGCCTACAGCATTGCCCGAGACCCCTGTTTCGTCTGTGGCGTTACCTGAAACTACCGCTACGACTTCTCCTCTGGAACAGCCGGTCGTGCAGGTATCGGCTCCTTTGCCGGAGCAAACCTTACATGACTCTTCTGTGGTGGTCACTTCACCTAAAGCGGTGATGAAGATCTCGCTCACTCCAACAGAGGCTGGGCCCAGCTCATCTCAAGCGAAGGCATTGATGGCCTTGACCTCAAGCCCTTCACAATTGAATATTTCGATTGCTTCTGCAGCTTCGGCACCGGGATCGCCTACCAGCCATCGTCTTAACGCACCAACCTCAGCCGCTGAAGGAGTATCTTCAGGTGCGATCGTCAGGCTTACTAATGCACCTGAGTTCCTTCAGGTATCTTTGGTGTATCTAAACACTCTTGCGAAGATGGTGGTTAAGTCCCTGATGAATGGTCAAGGGACTTTGAATTCCTTTCGACCTCTTCTGGAAGTGGGCTTGAACGGGGTCAAGTGTGTGGGCGAGCCTCAATGGTTCGAGCGCTGCTCAGAAGTCATCCTCTGTTTGGAGGAGAAATTACAACGTTTGGAGACCATGGGTCATAGCGACCTCCAGCCACAAATTGTATCAACTCTGGCTAATCTTCAAATTGCCGAAGTGATACAACGGGAATCGCTGGAACGGGACTTAACTGAGAAGGAGCGCCAAGTCGCGGAGCTTCGTGAGCGTAACATTCAGAAGCGAGAGGAACTAGAACGCTCGACTACTTTTCTGAACTCGCTCCGTGATAGACTTGTCGAAGCTGAGGCTGAAGTCTTGCGCTTAAAGGCTGAAGTCTCTCGCGAAGAAGATGTTGTCAATATCCTCAGTACCCAGGATGCTAATGGTGCTTTGGAATATCATTCGCAGGCTTTGGCCCTAGAGGAGGCCAGGAACAAGGTTGCAGCCATCATCACACCCAGTGCGGATGAACTCCGGGCCAAGGCTGAAGCTATGGTTCGAGCTGATCACGAGAAAGAATTGGCCGAGCTCAAGACTCAACTTGCAGCTTTTGACTTGATGTATGAGTGAATTTAGTCTATCTATTTCTTTTTTTTTTATGTTCTTTTGATAAGAACAAGTTTTGTCTTGTATCACTTTCTTTTGGCTTTTGAATAAAAAGTGATATTGATCCTCTAGTGTTCTTTGCATTTATTATGCTTTGATTTTAGACAACAAAATACAAAGAATACTCAGAAATTTCTATCGTAAGATAACTCTAGAAAATTTTTAACTGTTAGGGATAAATACTTGATTATTCTCCCAGAATTGAATTGCAAAACAGGATTCTTCCTGTGTTTTTTTGGTGTTAAACACTGAAAGAAGTCCATGAGTGTCAGAAATATAATTCTGACTTGATAAGGGGAATATTGCGATCAGGGCAATTTTGAGAGCTTATCGCTCTATTGAAGAGAGTCGATAAGTTGATTTTGCGATCTGAGCAATTTTGAGGACTTATCGCTCTATTGAAGAGAGACGATAAGTTGATATTTGTCAGAGGTGTGATTTTAACGTGACAGGAAAGAAATTGCGATCGGGGCAATTTTGAGGGCTTATCGCTCTATTGGGGAGAGTCGATAAGTTGATTTTGTCAGAGGTGTGGTTTTAACGTGACAGGAAAGAAATTGCGATCGGGGCAATTTTGAGGACTTATCGTTCTATTAGGGGAGAGTCGATAAGTTGATTTTGTCAGAGGTGTGATTTTAACGTGACAGGAAAGAAATTGCGATCG
>BQKN01062604.1:0-15350 GCA_022839385.1 Asparagus kiusianus
AAAATTGCCGATAGGTCCCCGAACATAGCTCGGTGTCAACGAGCGGCGATCGAACGTCACTACCCGGTTCACAAGAGCTCAAATGACGCCGGTGAGCGACTGAAGCAAACCGACGGATTACGTGAACCGACAGAATGTCAGAATCGCAAGGATACGGGTTGACCGAAAACCCCGCTATCACTGCAATCAGATCAACGCCCGCTGCGCCTCGACCACCCCACAGATAATCCAACCATCGGGGCTTACAGAGCTCGCCGTCACGATTCCAACGCATCCGAAATCACCCAAATCCGAGTTCGGACAAAAAGTCAACGGCGAGTCAACGGCGGGACAACGGCACAGCCCCGGACTGAACCGGGGACACACGAAGCTGTCTCGGCTGGCTCGAGACACCCCCAAGGGGTTGTCTCGGCCAATGGCCGAGACACCCCTAGGGGGGTGTCTCTCCTCTTGGGGTGTCCATATCAGCCCCCCCCCTCTCCTTTTGGCTATAAATAGCCCCCTAGGCCTCCTTTGTGAGGGGCTCTTGATTTTGGCGCTGATTTAGCTCTTGGAGAAGAATTTCCGGTCTTGGGATTATCCTCGAGATCTGAAATTCTAAAGTCTGAAGCGGCGAAGCCCTGCTGGAGTGAGGAGTCAGAGTTTCTTCATCAAGGTTCATTCACCCCCCCTCTCTGATCCTTAGTGTTGCTCCTTTGCGGTGACACTAAGAAGAGCTATTATCTCGTTTTAGCCGAGATATACGCTTATAACCTCTAGATCTTGCGCTGATCGACGAGGTTCTGTTTCTATATCCTACGCGGATAGACGAAACTCTGCCGGATTTTATCGGCAAGGATCTTGAAGAGTCGGCGGTCCACGGACATCGACGTCCCCGTCACAGGCCAACAACCCACGCAAGCGAGACCGTACCAAACCGGGCTCTCGTGTTTATTTTCGTTTAAGTTGTAATCCCTTTGTTTTCATTTTATACTGTTGTAACGCTCGAAGTTGTAACAGATCTCGAAAAAGAGAACATCAATGAAAACAGCAACTTTTACCGGAAACAAGCTGGCGACCACAGTGGGAGCCACCGACCTCGCTGCCGAGATCGGAGTGACGCAACCGGCCTTCAAGATCCGGGTGAATGAAGAGATCGAATACGAATTCGATCAGAAGAAGTTCGAAGAGTACCTCTCCTCCTCCTCCTCCAGATCTGCCTCTCCGCACCGGCGCAGGAGGAATTCATCTCCAAAAAGGGCTCGCGGGATCTCCAACTCCTCAATTCAAGACCCCGCCGTCGCTGCCACTACACTTGCACCACACAACGGCCTTGCGTCGATCAGTGTGGTCAAGAACGTAGATCCAACCGCCACAAAGGCGATAGGTGATGCTGCCCCAACTCCATCAAAGAGAGCGCTCCAAAGGCGTCGTCAACGTCTCGCTCAACAGCTGGCCAAGGCCAAGGAGTCAAAGGATGGAGTGCGCTATGCAGAGGACTTGAAGTCGAGGCAGCGACAAGAGCAGCGGCAGGTAATCAACTTCCCCTCCAAATCAGGAGCAAATGAGTGGATCCGCGTCAAGAGGAACCGCTCTACGCTCGAGGAGCGAATCAAGAAGCGCCGTGCTCTGCTTACACATGCCCGGCTCCTCCTAAAGAAGGCAGAGGAGATGCAGAAAGAATCGGCGGTCAAAACGCCATCCAAGAGCAAATCGGTGTGGGTGCCCAAGGCAAACCCAACACCTCAAACCAAGAAGGGCAAGATTATCGCCCAGAGTTCAACCAAATCAGAGCCTACTCCTCCCGTACCGGCACCCTCAACAGGGCCAGGTAAAAAAGGGGATCATTCAAGATCCCAGCTTCCTTTGACGAGTCGTCTCGGTCCCTTACAGGAGAACCGAGGCAGAATACCCGTCAAAGAACGGCTGGGACCATTGAAAGGTCCCCAAACTAAAATCCAGACTGGGGGTGGAATCAATCCCCCCAAGAATATTGACAAAGGGAAAGCCCCTATCACCGGCCGCACTGAATTGCGAGCCGAACTGAAAGAGCCCGTTCAATTTCTACGCTCCCAAAAGCGTAAAGTTGAACGGCCCACTCTTGAAAAGTCTAACCAATTTTTGCATTCCCAAAGGGAAACACACTCATCTGAGGATGAGCGTGTTATACCGAGGGACATCCACCAGCACTCCGTAGGTTGCTCCAGCTATCAAGCTGATGAGCTGTACTACAGGGCTGGGGGTGTGGAAAAATCTCGAAAGAGGTACATGCAGGAGTCCCACTGCCCGTGTGCCAACATTATCAAGGCAGTGCTGTCCGAGTGTTGCTGTGATCAGACCCCAACAAGAATCTCGGTATTCGAGAGACTCTCCAAGTCGAAGCGTTTCCACAAGAAGAAATCGCTCCGCCGAGAGGATGAATATTCGAAAGTGTCAGTCAACATGACCGGCAGAGGGGGATCAACACCACGTCTCAACCTGGATCAGCTTGCCGAGGCATCCCGATGCATGACGTGGCTGCGGTCGGGAACCATCAAACGAAACACTTACCCAAGAGTACACAAGGGACTTGCCCTAGAAGAGGAGGAATCCGATGCTGATTCTGATACCTGCTCCGCCGTTGCATCCGATGACACGGCTTCAAGTGTGGGCCAATCTTATGAATCGCTCATGATCAGTGCCGAGCAAATGTCGAAAATACTTGAAGAAGCCCTAGCCAAGCAAAAGGAGAGCTTCAAATTTGAAATGGAGATGGCCATGCAGCGGATGAGGGAGATGCACGATCAACAGATTGCGGCGATGACGGTTCACCAAGGAGAACCGAGCCAACGCAATCCAGAGGAGCATGAACGGGAAGCGGATAATGTCAACATTCCTCCCGTCAACACCAATACTGGGGGTGGTCCCGCAGAAGAAAATGCAAAAGAGGACCACGCCTCCTCTCCCAGAAGCCACTCGAAGACTGAGACGAGTGAGGACAGGAAGATGAAAGACCTGGAGAGCAAGATCAATGCATTGATGAACGCTCAGGAGGTAAAAAGATCCGGTATACCCTGCCCATATCCGAGGGAGTGGGAATCGATCCCATATCCGGCAAAGTTTAATTTAATTAACTTTACGCCGTTTGATGGGAAGGGTTCCCCTACCCAGCACTTAATCTACTTCAAGTCTCATTTAGGAATCATTTCCGGAAATGAGCCCCTCATGGTGCGGTCATTCGTCGGCACTCTTCGCGGAGCTGCCTTCGATTGGTACCGCCGTCTCAAGCCCGGAAGCATCAACGGCTGGGATGACATGGAGGACATGTTTCTAACGAATTTCTTTGATGATGACACCGAGGTTTCAATCGGCACGCTGTTCGATGAAAAACAAAAGAACGGCGAGACGGTTGAAAACTTCGTGAAGAGATTCCGCAACAAAGCCATGAATTGCAGGGATCCGGTCAGCGAGGATTTCATCCTCGAGACCTGCCACAACAATTTGACGCTCGACATCCTTGAAGCCATGGGAATGGCGCCATCTAAAACCTGGAAGGATTTGAAGATGCGTGGAGAGCGAGCTGAACGGTTTCTCAAGAGGAAGAAAGCAGAGAGAGGGCAAATTCCCAACAATGCCCCACAACCAAATTTTACCCCCAAGGGTAAAGGGAAGGCACATGCAAATGCGGTGGTCGCAAATCAGGTCTTTGAAGTGCAAGCACAGCCGCAGCAGCCACAACAGCCACAGCAGCCGCAGCAGCAGCAACAGAGGGCGCCTCAACAACCGAGATGGCAGCAACAGCCCCAGAAGCAAAAGGTTGGGGAGCCGAGGTTCCCAAAGGTTTACTCGTTCAAAGAGGATGAAATCCCGGGTATTTTCAAATACCTCGTGGAGAACAACAAGATCAAGCTGCCACCAATTCAGGATCAGGAAGATGCCAAGAGGGTCAACGATCCGAAATACTGCGCATTCCACCGAGCAGTGCACCATCCTACCAAGGTGTGCTACGCTCTCAAGGATAAGATTCAGGCCCTGATCGATGTTGGGGTCATCACTATGAAACAGCCCAAGGAGAAGAAGGTGGGTGCAAATACCGTGTCCATTAGCTTTGGATCCGTACCCTCGAGTTGGTTCCAACACGAGTCGGTGATCAAGGCGGCGGTGAAGACAGTGAACGATGATCCACACCAGCAGCGCCAGAAAGGGCTGGTGCCACACACAGCCCCAAATGGCGAAATCTTGTGGGTTCATCCGGACCTGATCGCAGATGAACAATGGGCCGGGACCTCTTCCACGAAGAACAAAAAGAAGTCGAAGAGGAAAGGCAAATCGTGCTGCGGTGCTTCTGCCATACCGGGGGTGGATGATGACAAAATTCCAACCTTCCCACTTTCCGAGGATGAGCAAGAAGCTTTCACAACCCGAAGCGGGAATGAGTATCACTTCAAGTATCCGGAGGCTACTGAGCAATTGGGTACCAAAACCCCACCTTCCAAGACGCTCGCAGAGTTGGGAATTTCAGCAATTCCCCCAACACCTGCAGTGGCGACGGAGAGAATCCCACAGAAGGATAAGGGAAAAGAGCCCGTACGTCAAGAAGCTCAGAACCCGAGGCCGTCTCGATTCAATAATCCAATTGGACGAGACAAACCGGGGAATGCAAGCTCTCAGCCCCATTTCGACATTATGGCGCAATTGGCTAACATCCCGGCCAGGATAACTCTGTATGAGTTGCTGCGGTTGTCGAAGGATACACGGAAGGCACTACAAGAAGCCTTAAGTGATTCCGAAGCCTTCTTGACTCGGATCAAGCCATCTTCCGAAGAACCGGAGTCGTCAGCTCAGCATTGCAATCTGGCGGCACATCACTTCCCCTGCATCTCTTTCACCAAAGAAGACATGCAGACAAAGAACTCCAATCATGATAGGCCCTTGTACTTCACCGGGCACATTGGTTCCAGCGTTGTCAACCGGATCCAAGTCGATTCGGGTTCCGCTGTGAGCATCATGCCATTCCGATTGATGCATCATCTCGGAATCCCGACTAGCAAATTAGCGTCCACTGGCACGACGATCTACGGATTCAACACCAGCGGGTCTAGGCCCTTGGGGAAGATCCGAGTTAAGTGCCAGATCGGGGATTTGAAGTCGGAGGTCACATGCTATGTGATTGACGCGGAAACGTCCTATAATTTACTGTTGGGTCGGCCTTGGATCCACGGTAACCTTATAGTCCCGTCAACGCTGCATCAGTGCTTCAAATATGTGGGCACAGATAATGAAGTCAAGACGGTGGTCGCGGATAAGCAACCGTTCAAGGGATTGGAGAATTACTTCACCGATTCCCTTTTATACGGCGCTGAATCCGATACTGAACCATCGGCCCAAGGAACGGACAGCGGTGATGAAGCTGATACCGAACCAGGGCTTGATTACGATGGCGGTTTTGTTTTAAACGACATTGTACCCATTGTAATCAATCTTGACGATGATGAATCATCGGAAGATAGTTGTAATTGGCAACTTGCCGAAGAACTATCAATAAATGATGATTTAGAGTACTCGACGGGTCTTGATGATATCACCAACGAACTCTATGCTAACCCTGATTTATATATGCCTCTTCAATCATTTTGTTTGACAAAGAAGCAGGTACACGACCCTTGCGGGACAACGCTCATCATCCCCGCAGGGATTGGGGGTGGAAAGGAGGTCGTCTACGGCAAAGGAAGAGCATCTCCGATACCCAACCATTTCTTGGAAGAGGAGGATGACGACGATAAACCAGCCCGCCATCTATCCAAATACGATACGAAAGCGCGTAACATGATGGAAATGCATGGCTATGACTTCAAGATCGGAGAAGGTCTTTTCTTTGGTCGAGGTCCACGGGTTCCACCCCGGATGGCCTATGTACCGAAGGGAAAACCCGATAATTACTACCGCCACAAAAGAGGTCTAGGCTATGTCTCGTCAGATGATGAGTGTGGCTGGCAAATCATTGACCAAATTGCTAACAAGACTAGGAAGGGATATTCTTCCGACTCTTCGGGTTGGGATTCCGACACTAGTCTTGGTGAAGTGTTTAAGAAGCTAATGTCGAATATGGTCACGGTTGATCCAACGACAATGGAAGAAGATGATGAGATGCCGACATGGGAAGACCCGTGGGTTCATCACTTAAGCATGCAGTATGGAGACCGGTTCGAGCAGAGAGAGCCTCCTACCGAAGACCCAGTCGTTCAGGTGAATATAGGCACCGAGGAGAATCCAAAGCCAATATTCATCAGCGATAGCCTCCTACCTGAAGAGAAGGAGGAGTTGATTTCTCTTATCCGGGAGTATATCGATGTATTCGCCTGGAATTATGAAGACATGCCAGGTCTCGACCCGAACGTAGCAGTGCATCGTCTTAACATCAAGCCGGAGGTTAAACCAGTCAAACAACAACAACGACGATTTCGTCCGCAAATGATGGAAGCAATCGAAGCTGAAGTCAAAAAGCTCGTTGATTCGGGATTTATCCGAGAGGAACAACATCCCGAATGGCTTGCCAATATTGTTCCGGTCCTGAAGAAGAACGGGAAGATCCGGATATGCATTGACTTCAGGGACCTCAATGCTGCTTGCCCAAAAGATGACTTTCCTCTCCCCATCACGGATGTTATCATCGACAACACGTGCGGGTTTGAGAGGATGTCCTTTATGGATGGTTTCTCTGGTTACAACCAGATAAAGATGCATCCAGATGATGAGAAGCACACCGCATTTAGAACACCTCTTGGCGTATTCTGCTACACAGTCATGCCCTTCGGCTTGAAGAATGCAGGTGCTACATATCAGCGAGCTATGTCAAAGATCTTTCAGGAACATCTCCGAAAGACCGTCGAATGCTACGTGGACAATCTGGTCGTGAAAAGTCGTGATAAGAAAGATCACATCAAAGACTTGAAGACCATGTTCGATTTGATGCGGGCCCATCAGTTGAAGATGAACCCTACCAAGTCTTTCCTCGGAATGGCTAGTGGAAAATTCTTGGGATTCGTCGTCACCACCAAAGGTATTCACATTGATCCAGACAAAGTAAAGGCGATCAATGAATTGCAACCTCCGAGGAACCTTAAGGAGCTCAGAGGACTACAAGGGCGATTAGCATATATCCGTCGGTTTATCTCAAACCTTTCGGGGAAATGCCAACCGTTCTCCAGGCTCACAAAGAAGGGCGTGTCATTCGTATGGGACGAAGCTTGTCAAAAGGCGTTCGAGAGTATCAAAGAATATCTCTCGAAACCTCCCGTACTCGTCGCACCGAAATCGGGCAAACCGTTCTTGATTTATGTCAAGGCGACGAGCCACTCATTAAGTGCATTGCTTGCACAAGATGACGATAACGGTCACGAGCAAGCAGTATATTACTTAAGCCGAACCATGGTAGGCGCAGAATCTCGATATCCCATGATTGAGAGGGAATGCCTAGCCTTAGTGTTCGCCATCCAGAAGATGCGGCATTATTTGGTTGGACAAACCATCTACGTCATCTCCAAAGTTAACCCGGTCCGAGTATTCATGACTCAACCGGCTTCCATGAGCTGGCGATTAGCGAAGTGGGCTTTACTCTTGTCCCAATACGATCTGCACTTCAAGCAGCAGAAGTCAGTAAAAGGGCAAGCTATCTGTGATCTCTTGGCAGCTAATCCAACTACGGACGCCGCCGAGGTATATGACGATTTACCTGATGAAACCCACGAAGTCAACGCAACTTTACACCAACAAGTGTGGCGTTTGTACTTCGACGGCGCTTCACGAGCAGCTAATGCCGCAGGTACTCCCGGATGTTCTAAGGTCTCCTCCGGAGTTGGAGTGGTCTTAGTTTCCCTGGGAAAACATGTGATGCCTCGAGCCTACTCATTAACTGAGCCGTGCTCGAATAACGTGGCAGAGTATAACGCACTGATTATAGGACTCAACTTTGCCAAAGAGCTGGGGGTTGAGTATCTCGAAACCTTCGGTGACTCTCAACTGATAGTCAAACAAGTCCAAGGGGAGTACGAAGTCCGAAGTCAGGATTTGCTACCATACCACAAGATGGCGGTGGAGCTAGCGGAATCGTTTGAAGGGTTCTTCATCGAGCACGTTCCGCGGTTGCAGAATACGTATGCAGATGCATTAGCAGCTTTAGCTGTTTCTTTGGCACAGCCTCCCGGAACAGAGCAATTTGTTACGGTAGGAACGCACCAACTCTTAGTGCCACTTCATAATGAAAATGGCAGGAAGGAAGAGGTCCAAGAGGTGCACACAACTCAGGCTGAGTTCGAACCCCGAGATTGGCGCTTCCCCATCATCGACTACGTCTTGCATGGAATCTTGCCAGAAGACGTGAAGGAGAGAGAGTCGATCAGACGAAGAGCTCCGAGATTCTACTATAATACAGAGAATCGAACGCTATACCGCAGGGGGTATGATGGCGTGTTGGCACGGTGTCTATCAACCAAAGAAGCTGAAGAAGTGCTTAAAGAGGCACATGAAGGAGAGTGCGGCGCGCACCAACCTGGTCCTAAGCTCTATGATCGCATCAGGAGAATGGGATACTTTTGGCCCTCCATGATGCATGAGGCAATCGTATATGCTTGGAAGTGTCACGCGTGTCAGGTACACGCGAATTACATGCACCAGCCTCCGGAACATCTACATCCTTCGGTTACGTCGTGGCCGTTCGAGACATGGGGAATGGACATTGTTGGTCCTATAAATCCCCCTTCGGTTAAAGGCGATCGGTTCATCCTGGCGATTACTGATTATTTCTCCAAATGGGCTGAGGCAGTCCCACTCAGAGAAGTCAAGACGAGCAACGTCATTGCATTCATCAAGCACCATATCATCTACAGGCATGGTGTTCCAAGACGAATCATACATGACAACGGTCCTCAATTTATCAGCAACGCCTTCATAAGGTTCTGCGAAAAGTTCAAAATTCAGGACATCTCGTCAACAGCCTATAACCCCACAGCAAACGGGTTAGCTGAAGCCTTCAACAAGACTATCATAAAGCTCTTGTCAAAGCTTGTGAAGAATAGCAAGCGAGATTGGGATGATAAGCTCGGCGCAGCTCTATGGTCCTATCGTACCACGGTGCGTACACCGACCGGCGCAACCCCATACTCATTGGTGTATGGATGTGAAGCCGTTCTCCCTTTGGAAATTCAAATTCCATCTCTTCGGATCGCTCTCGCAACCCAGATGACGACCGAAGAACAGCATCAGAAGCGCCTCGAAGAACTCGAGATGCTCGATGAAAAGCGCTTGGAAGCTCAACAGCACATCGAGTTTTACCAAGCCAGAATTTCTCGAGCCTTCGACAAAAAGGTTCGACAAAGGAGTTTTAAGGAAGGGGACTTGGTCTTAACCGAGAAACGTCCTATGATCCTTAACTCCAAGAAGAAAGGTAAATTCGAACCCAAATGGGAAGGACCGTTCGTAGTAGAAACAGTTTACTCGAACGGCGCCTATCGCCTAGTCACCAAAGACGGTGATAGGCTCATGATGCCAATAAATGGCAAATTTCTGAAGAGGTACTATCCTTAGTATCCTCAGAGGAATTGAGGTACCGGGAAGTTCCCGGAAGGATACCACTTCGGGGTATTCTTAGGGATAACCCGGTCGCTGATGAGCAAGAAATCAATATTCGAATTCCGAATATTCTTGTCTGTCGGAATTTAACTCTCACAAACACTCTTTTGCTGAGATGAGATCTAAATCATTGATTCTCCCCTCGCAGAACTTTCAGTGGTTTCTGACTACTCATAGTCGCCACCACACAATTCCCTTGGTCAAACCTTATGACAGTTAGGGCCAAAGCCAAATTCCCCTCTCGATTCGCCCAAAGAACGAGAGGTCCACAAATCGGGTGATCAAACCTTCTTTCGGTTATGATCATTCTCACACTCCCCACTTGGTCAAACCTTACGACAGTTAGGGCCAAAGCCAAAATCCCCTCTCGATTCCTCCAATGAACGAGAGGTCCACTTTCAATTCAAATGACCAAACCTTACGACAGTTAGGGTCGTTTGAACCTTTCGATTCGAGTAACCAAACCTTACGACAGTTAGGGTTATCCGAATCTTTTCGATTCTCGGAGTGGAGATCCCACTTCTAGTTTCACCTATCGGATCCTAGGGGTGGAGATCCCACCTCGAGTTTCCTTTCCTGCTGAAGATAGAATATAAAATTCTTCCTCTTCAGAGTCAAATGACCAAACCTTACGACAGTTAGGGTCGTTTGAACCTTTCGATTCGAGTAACCAAACCTTACGACAGTTAGGGTTATCTGAATCCCTTCGATTCTCGGAGTGGAGATCCCACTTCTAGTTTCACCTGTCGGATCCTGGGGGTGGAGATCCCACCTCGAGTTTCCTTTCCTGCTGAAGATAGAATATAAAATTCTTCCTCTTCAGAGTCAAATGACCAAACCTTACGACAGTTAGGGTCGTTTGAACCTTCGATTCGATGACCAAACCTTACGACAGTTAGGGTCGTTCGAACCTTTCGATTCGATAACCAAACCTTACGACAGTTAGGGTTATCCGAATCTTTTCGATTCTCGGAGTGGAAATCCCACTTCTAGTCTCACCTTTCCCTTGCCTTTGCTTTCAGAAAAGACAGGGATGAAGTCGGCGCCTAATACGCGTCGCCGGGTAGTCTTTCCCGTGAGAAAGACGAAGTCTATGTATTCAAAGTCATAGCATAAAGTCTCGGAGGGTTCGCTCTCTTAGCACAACGTTACATGCGGAACGGACCCAGACAAATCGCATGCTAGCCCGACACAAACGGTAGTCGGTAAAGGCACGTCAAAACCGTTGAGGGCTGGGGGTTGGCCAATAATCCCAAAGTCTATACCTAACACGTATAGCCGGTTTAGTCTTTTACCGATTAAAGAAGACACCACAGCATATCAAGAAGCATCATGTAAAAAGAAGCAAATAAGGAGTCTCTCATAAAAGATCAAGACAAAAGCATACAACAACAAGTTCGTCAACCCGAAGGCAGCTGACGACTAAGAATGTGAGACTCTAAACCAGAAAGCCTGTCCATATAGCTCTGCGCGAACTCTGCCTGCACGCGAGCTCGAACAGAATCCTCGGAACTGCTCAAGACCTCAGCGGCTTCAGTTCGCAGCTTCATCAATCCCTCTTGCGTTGATCCCAGCTTGTCGAGCGTCCACTCACGAGAACGCTCCAATCCAACCAAGTCCTCGGTGATTATAGCAGCAGACTCTTCGGCACGTCCTAAGGCCTCCTTCAGCCTAGCTATCTCTGCACGAGTGGACTCTAGGGAGCTAAGTAACTCGCCTTTGCTGGTGTCCTTCTTCGCCAGGTTGGCCGTCAGCTGTGCAACAGAGTGCTCGCGTGAACGGAGCTCGCTGCTAATGGAAGATCTCAAGTCACGCCATTGAGTTATTCTATCCTCCATCTGAGAGGACATGAAAGAAGAAGCTCCACCAGCCTTCAAATCCCTCAATTCTTGAACCTCTGACTCCAGAGCAGTAAAATCAGCAGTGAAGGAATCAGCTAACTCTGGGTATCCTTCTTCCCTCATCATCAGCATGTGGCGAGAAAAGGAACGCCTGAACTGGTCAAAGCAGTATCCTCGGAGAAGAAGTTTCTCAATCAGGCCATTATAAAAGGCGGTGAAGAAGTTGAGGTCCGCGTGAAAAATCTCTTTCTCAGGATCGGTACCAGCCAAAAGGACGCGAACATACTCATGTAGAGATGATCGAGCTCCTGCAAACAACAATGGGGAAGTCAAGAGATTATCAAATACGACAAGGAAATCCGAGAGGAAATTCGAAGTATACCTGTACTGGCGGAACTTCCCTCGGGTGGAGGCACGGCAGACTCTGAGATAACAGCAGGATTAGCCATGGAAGGTGCATCGACCCCTGCAGGCAAATCAGTCATATCTCTCGGCTGTGGCAAAGAGATATGGCTCTCAGGCAAACTATCAGCCCCGGAAACTGTAGCAGCATCAGGCACAATGCCTGGTCCTACAGTTATACCTCTTAGTCAAAACGGAAGTTTAGGCAAATGAAGAAAATCAGGGTGATAAGATCATCGGCATACCCGCAAGTCCATCACCTTCTGCAACACGGGGAGGGTCGGTGGTCAAAGGAGAATCAGTCCTGGTGGCTGATGATGTACCTGTGAGTGTATCGCTCGTAAAGGGCGGTCCCGCAGTTCCGCTGGCGGCTTGTTCAGCCAGCATATCGACTAGCAGCCCAGCGTCAGGACCGCAGAAACTCGGCGCAGAGGCATTCCCCTGGTCTTCAAAACCTACATCACGGAAAGATTCATCCTCAGTCGAGTTCTCTTTCCCCATGATCAAAAGATACATTATCAGGATGCAGGTATACCTGAGTAAGAAGCGGTGGGCTCGACGCTATACTCTGGCCCAAGATCAATGTTCAAATCGATGCCCAGAGAACCGTCATGAAGGGCATCGCACATCTGCTGCACGAAGAAATCCATGTTATCCGGACCAGGGGATGCAGGAGGCAATGGAAGTTCACCCTCTTCAAGGAACCCTGGAACATAAAGCTCGGTTACGAATTCCAAGAAGAAGATCAAGCTAAAACAATAAAATGACGGAAGGTTACCTTCCTCCCTGTCGGCAGAGCCTCCGGAATCTACTCCATGAGAGCGTTGATCAACAGGAGGTCTATAGGCAATCTTCTTCCTTTTCAAAGGACCACCCCTCTTGGAATCGTCGGGACGATTGTGCGAGGTTTGTCCACCAAACTTGGATTTCGCACGACGTGAGGCGAGAGGTTCATGGTCATCGGCCGATCCACCTGAAACAACAAGGATTATTTCACGTACCAAGGTTGAGGAGAAGGGAATCAAGAGGCATGACAAACCTGCATCAAGTTCCACTTGGTCGGTGTCTATGCCCATTTCTTCCTCACAAGCTTCATCGCCATCCGCAGGAAGGTGCTCTCCATCAACTCTGCTTGAAGGAGGAGATTGAGCAGGCCTCTTCCCCTGCTTCCTAGCAGCCGCCATAGCAGTCTGGACCAAGTGTTCGGACTCTAACTCAGAAAGGCTCTTCACACCTATGGATTCATAAGCCGAAAGGAACCACTTGCAGCTGAGGAAGGTAATCATCGGCTTGCGCTTATACGAAGGAAGAGCAAACTGAGCCCCGGTGCAGCCAACCATGGTCCATAGCCACGCTCGTATACCGTCGACAAGCCCTCCCTTAACCTGTAAACCACGGCTCGGATTCCCAACATATAGTTGGTCGTAGCCGAACTGACGCGCGAAACGGCAGGGAAGGTAAGGCTCGATATGGCAACGGTTCTTCACCCGAAGGACAAGATACCCGATGCGGATGTTTACTAGCCATCGGAAGCAACCGACGTCGAGAACGGTCCGGTTAGTTCGGGGTTTCTCCACATCAGTCAACTCCTCGCCATAACGTCCAGAAAATTGAGGAAAGCACTTGAAGAGCTCCCAGTTCCGACGAACTTGAAGTTCTTGTTGTACATCTTCAAATTTCTTCCCAAGCCACCTACTCCTCTCCAACAGTTGTAGGAAAGGAACAGGGGTGTCAACGGTGCGGGGAGCTGACATCATGTCAGGCCGGTGTAGAACGAACCATGCCATCAGATAAGCATAAGGCAGCTCAACCTTCGGGCAGGTAAGCTCGGTCGAGGGCTTGGAGCCCACATGGGTAAGAACACGAACTACACCCCTGAGCCCGCAATGAATGCTGGCCACCATCGCTGGAAGCAAGGACAACTCCCGCCCATAGGCTAGCTGGACTGCCGGGAAGAGCACCTCGACGGGTAAGTCATCCGAAGACTGGTATGGCACAACGCACTTCTTCAACCAGAGTGCGAGGTAGCCGGCCAACAGAGACCGAGGCTCTATAGACTTCTGCGCACGACGGAGGAAAGAACGGAACGTGGTCCCGGCAGGAAAAGCTCCCTCGGCGCTGGCAATGGTATAAGATTGAGTTTCATTCTTCTCCATCAGCTCGTTAATAGTGGTGAAGTCCAAGACATCCAACTCACGGATAGGTCCAACGAAATCACCCTCCAGGTTTTGAAACAAGTAAACGGCGAACTGCTTCAAGCTGATCTTCTTCTTCGTCTTAGCTGGAGCAGAAGTTTGGAGCAGTGAGGTATGATAGTGATATGTGAGATCCCAAAGCGTGTCATACATATCAGGGCTATCTTTCTTTAGCAAGGCCAACTGCTGGTTGGAGGGAAAGTACTCCTGATACGGGCAATCCCCCATCGGAAGGCCCGAAACCTGGTGCATCTCATGAAGAGCCAGCCCTAGTTCCCCGCCGCTTGTGAGGAAAGTGTTGCTATCAGGCATGTATGTCTCTAACAGTGCCAAAAAGTGCCGGCAACTGACTGGGATCCCGTACATGGTAGCTCGTATGGGCGCATATAACCCACTATCTTTCAGATCCCTCTCCCACCTTCCCAGAACATAGCCGGTCATACGGGTCCACCACCCCTTGCCCGGCGAGGAAGCCCAACCGTAGCATCTGTAATCCAGTGGAGGTAGCTGTCTTCCAAGCTGAGCTAGACGGTTCTTCACAGTAGGAGCAGCCGCCGACACCTCGCCTGGAGGTGCGGTGTCGAGACCCATGATCCCGGGGCGAAGACCGCAAATGGATTGGTATCCCAGAGAACCGGGACTCTTATGATGAGAAATGTATCCGCACTGGATGTGGACAGCAGCATTGGTAAGAGACCAAAACATCTGTCGCCCCACAGCCTGTCTCTCCAAGAGAGTAAAAGAACACTGGCGCGGAATGGAAGGAATATATAAAAGAGCTCCCTCGTCAAGGGTTAGCCAATGCTCCTCAGCAAGAGTCAGCACGGCAGGATCCTCGGTGCGATCCCCGAATAGGAAATCTGGCTTCTTTAAAGCCTCAGTAGAAGTGGCATCTGCGGTGAGGGGAGCATCGGTGATAAGTTGGCGTAAACAGTGACGCCCTCCCTCCTTTATCAGCCGACGGAACTCGTCTGAACGATCATGCCCGAACTGCGGAAGGGGATCGATGATCTGCCTAGCGGAAGCTGAAGAGAACACTTCCTTGCTGCAACCGGTAGGGGCATGGTGAGGGAGACTACCCCCGGGAAAATCAACTGCAACAGAGCATGAAGATGGAATTAGAAAATTCATGTCACAAGATTAATCGCGGGATAACCGGAGTGACGATTTCGAGCGTCCTACACCAAGAGGACGGTACGTATCATCACGTATATACCGTGATAATATATACCGACCTATAAGGTGTAAGACGACACGAGATCGCCCCGATATATCCGAAGACTTGAATTGGCTAAAGCAAAACAAGTCTGAAACCTTAACCCCCGCG
>BQKN01062606.1:0-22010 GCA_022839385.1 Asparagus kiusianus
TCATTTTGTCACAAATCTCCTCCCACCAATCAAGTACATAATAAAAAAAAACATAAATATACATAGACAAACTAATATATATATAAAAGCCAAAATTATGAGTTTGCAACAACTCACTCATGTTCACCACATATCAAGCCAAAAACACATACTATAATAGTGTCATACCAACCATAGTGTATACAAACACAAAACAAACTACATATCAAAGTTACTACAACAAAATGTTTTTCAGACCAAAAGTCAAGTACATAAAAACAAAAATATAAGATCTGCATCACAAGGATGACGGTCCTGGACTCGGAGAGGGAGTGGATGGCTGCAACAAATTGAGGATATCAGAAAGCTGACGCCCAGGCCATCTACTCTGCCAATCATCTCAACACGAATCTCCTCCTGCCTATGCTCAAGGTCGTTCAAGCACCCATAAACTCCCTCTTCTAAGCTGTCTATACGACGGGCCAAGAAGTTAGGCATATGAGAGGAAGCAGAAGGGGAATGGTGAGGAGGCCTATAAGATGAGTCAGAAGAAGAAGACTCAGTTGATCTAGTTAGCTCAAGATATGGAGGTTCAGGAGAGGGAAGCTCATCAAGAGCATATTGGGTATCCGGAATACCCATGCGATTCAAAGCGGCAACGTCAATAAAAGGTCCTATTTTGATAAATGGTTCTCCAGAGAGATCGACATCGAAATGTTTGAAAATGATAGTAAGAATGGCTCCATAAGGAAGAAATATTGTATGGGTAGAGGCCATAAAGTCAAAGATAACTTTCCCCCATAGAACATCTCTATTGCCAATGATGGCATAGATAGCATTAGAAAGGTCTTGGGAGTAGTGGTCATAACCCCCTATTTTGGGAATTAAGTTATAGCTAAGAATTCTCCCTAATACCTTAGCAAGGAAAGTAGTGTTATGAGAATCTAGAGGGAAATGTCTGCCAGGAAGGATAACAAGAGAGTCAATGGCAGGATCATCAAACTCAATATCACCTAGGAGGGTATCTCCCCTAGGTATCCCAAGAATTTATGCAAGCTGATTTGCGGTAAAAAGAATTTGTCAACCCTTGACGACGGATGTAATGAAAGGAGTATTAGGGTCAGGGGAGTTGACTTGAAGGTTTGCATAAAACAACCACATATGATGAGGGTAATACGGGGGTGCATTTATAGAGTCGAAAAGATGAAATAAACTGGCATCTTTAAGAATAGTATTAACGTTAAGATGCTTGCACTCCTCATAATTTACTAATCTACCCAGAAAAATTTTCAACTGACAGAGAGCGTGATACTTCCCGAGTAATGCGGGAGTAAGCAACTGATTTTCATAAAATTCTACATTTTCTACGAAGGGATTTGAGTTCTAGGAGTGGGACCATGAGCTTGTGAGGATGAGGCCTCTCCTCGACTAGATCTAGGGCATTTGTTGCCTCGATTCATGATTAAAGAGCAAATTGAAAGATTATGAAAAAAATAATTCCTAGAGCTAGAAACCCTAATCTGAAACACACCTAGATCTAACCAAAAGAGAAGAATAGGAGAAAGAGAGAGATTTATACCCTTTAGAGGAGCTCAGATCATAGAGATCAACGAAGATGGGACTCGACGGGGAGGACGATGAACTCCGGTCGACTGAAATTTGGGGAAAAAGATCAGTTTTAAAATTTTGGGGAAGAAGCACTGATTTAGGGTATAGGGAAAAACAACGGATAGGATAAACTCTCCATAGAATGAGCGGCCAGGATTAATGGGCAATCGGGTCGGGTTCAAAACCAAACGAATAAAACCACAGAAATCTAAAAACCCAAGAAGCAGACGAGCCCGTCGGTCGACTGAAGGTATCAGTCGACTGATATGCTCAAAATTAGTTTTTCTAATGGATTTAAATTTTTTAATCTTTTAAATATATGTAAATATATATAAAATTGAAACCACTCATTTAATTAATAAGTAAACATATCTCAAACAAAAATTTCACATAAATAAAATTTTCTAATATAATAATGTGATTGAAAAAAAATGTTCACAAAAATCATTTTTAAACAACATCTTATAAACAAAAACTTATAAAACAACAAAATTAAAGAAAATTAATTTTGTTTTGGCATCCAAGCATTCTTGGTGCCAAAATATTTTAGGACATGACCCTCATCATTTAAATTCAAGGCCCTAGGGTTATGAACCCGTTTGGATGTATTTTGTGCACGGATACGGTCAAAACAAAAATTATAAACATGACCCATACAATTGCAATTTGTGTAATGTAAGGGTTGAAAAGGTTTGCGTTGACCAAAATGTTGTGCACGTGGGTCCTTTGTAAAAATTGGTTTTTCTTTAAAATTATTTTGCAAACAAGAATTTCTTCTCAAATCAAAACAAAACTTGGTCAAATGACCAAAACGACCACAATATTCACACTTATACACATGAGCATGTTTATGATTATCACTATGTGTGTGTACATGTGTATGTGATGAAGAAGCTTGATGGGATGCACAAACATGATTTTGGCTTGTTAGGCTTTTGTGTATTATAACAAAATTTAGCAATATAGCCTTTACGACCGTAAATTGAACACTTGTAAATTTTATTATACATATGTGCATAGTGTGTAGTTTTCTTGGAAGAATTTTCACGAGACTTTGCACATATGTCCATAAGCTTTTTGTTATTGATAATGCAAGTTTTTAGTATTGAATCTAAAGAGGATAATATATTTTTAATATGATTCAACTCATTATTACCCACACAAGCATTATTGTTAGAAGTAGAACATGCATGATCAATTTTGAAAGAATTAAGCTCTTTTCTTATGTTCTCAACTTCTAACATAGCATCACATTTAGCATGAAACAAACTAGCATTTTTTAATTTTAATTTTTCATTGTATTCTTTAATATTTATATTTTCATTTGCAATGAGATCAAACTTAGTAGCTAGTGTTTCATGAGAGGATTTTATTTCGACGTGCTTGCTTTTTAAATTAATGTAGCTACGTTACAATTTCTTATAATCATGCATCAATAATTCATAGCCATGTGCAAGTTCATCAATAGTAAGATCATTTTCATTATCGAACTCGCATACCTCACTAGGGCTATCGCCTAGTGGCCGTGTGCATGATGAGGCTCCTTGTGAACTTAAGAGGGAACCGCCAAAGAGCGTCGGATTGCCTCCATGTTCCCTTGATGTGCTTCAAATAATTTCCAAATTGTATAAGCACTATCAAAATGAGCAGGTTCGTTAGAAATACATGGACCGAAAGCTTTATGCATCAATTCTAACACTAACTTGTTCATTGTGAACATTTTCTTGTCATGTTTGCTCCACTCGGACTTCTCCGAAGTGGGCACAATATAAGCATTATCAATAACTTACCATAAATCTATATTTCTAGATTCAATAAAAATTTTGAATCTACAACACTATTGATCATAAAGGAAGTTACTGTATCTAGGAGCAGCATTTATGTCATAGCCTACACCGAACATATCTATCATATATGAGCAAGTGAATTAAATAATATCAAAACAAGATTAGCAATAATATTAAAGCTTGGACCGTTAACTCAAGGTGGTTAAACCTTAAATCAAGAGCACCAAGCTCTGATACCAATTGAAAGTATCCTAGAGGGGGGGTGAATAGGATTATTGCTAATCTTATTAGATATTAATGTTGATTAAAATTTATTAACAAATTATTCTTGCAAGATAGATATACAATGTGATATGAGCAAGAATGAGCAATATAAACAATGGACAATGGCGAATAAAATAGACTAAGCACTAGACACAAATGATATGGCAATGCAAACTCTAACACATAAGGATGATAACGGAGTTCGAACCTTCCGTCCTACGTCTCCGCTCCCCACTCCCGGGGAGAAATCCACTATCACAATTGGGTTTTCTACGCTCAACCAAATAACATTTACACCTCACAATTCGGTTTTCTAGTTCACCAAAAACTTTACAACACACACAATTGTAATCACACTCTACACCCTCTAAGTATTGGTCTCTAGCCCGTGTTTTCCTCAAGTGCTTGGAATTACGATCCACCTCTAGGCATTACTACCAACGCCACTCCTCTTAGGACAACCCCGTCTCTCACCACACACTCCTCTTGGTGTACAAGTGTGATACAACGTGTAACTCACAATAAAGCTCAATTACAATAAAATGTTCTCTAATTGGATGAGAACTCAATGTAAGCTCAATCTCACAAATCACAAACCCACAACCCAATATATGATGTATGAAATGCTACAAGCTCAAATAGGGTATGTGTGTGTGATAAAATGAGTATAAATAAAATCTAATTCAATTAGCAAACTAGCAATAATAAGAATATAAAAATTAGTAATAAAATTGCTAGAGAAAAGAGTTAGAAAACTTCTCTATGAACACAAAGAGATTGAAGAAGATTGAGGATGAATTCTTCAATTGAAAATACAAGCCTCCTCTTTGTAAACTCAAACTTAGAAACTTAAACAAACTTTAAAACACTTTAAACTCCTCTTTAAAACCCTCTTCAAAAACTTAATTCTGATGAGAAGAATAGGGGTTTATATAGGAAGAAAAACCAAGGCACAAAACCCAAGCAAAACCAGCAAAAATGATAAAATAACAAAGGTTGGAAATATAACCGTTGGAGCTGGTCAGTCAACTAACGGGATGCATCAGTCGACTGATGAGCTGACCGTTGTATTCATTTTTTAGCTCATCTGTCAACTGGCGATCTTTATCAGTCGACTGATGGATCATCAGTCGACTGATCAGTTGACCGAAACAAAATAGAAACTATTTGATGATTACATGCACTTACGTTAGTCGACTGATCATTCGACTGATATCATCAGTCGACTGACCAGTCGACTAATAACAGAATATCAGCCTGAATCGATTTTTAAAATGAGTTTCAAAGCTCTATAAAAAATAGCAAATAAACTCCAAAAAATATAAAACTTTGGGAAAAGTTTATAATCATGAATATGAACATGTTAGAAAAAGAATTTTTTAAATTTCTCTTACCATTTGTGAAAACTCGGAAATATTCAAAAGTGCACAAATACATGTTTTTCAAATATGTTGATTTTGACATTTTAGCTCAATTCAAGTTCTGAAAATTTGTGTAATGTTTTTATGGATATAATAAAAGATGTTAGCATAGTTTGTATAGTCCAAAACATATTTGAATGTATTTTGCATAAAAACACCTATTTTCATGAAAATTCACAAATGTAATGTGTGTGTGTATTTGAGCTTATAGAATTAACACACATTATATAATCCTATACTAAGTATATCAGAAAAAAATCTTCTAAAGCTTGGACTTGGATTGATTTAACTTGATATGCATAGCTTCAATATATCATATTTAGCTCAATTTCCTGTATATACTAAACAATACAAAACAAAATACTGAAAACAATATTAGTTGTAAATTATTTGTAAAATCATTATCAAAACAAGAGGACCCAACATTTATTAGCAAGATATAGTTTGTCAACTACAAGAAGACATTGGACAAGGGTTAAATATATATTTCGATATCTTAGAGGTACAATGGATATAGGTTTATACTATTCTCATTTGTCCAAATCAGAGTTGGTAGGATATGCAAATGTAGGTTATTTGTCTAGTCCTCATAATGGATGGTCACAAAAGGTTTATGTCTTCATATATGATGGTACTGCTATATCTTGGCGTTCTACCAAGTAAACAATTGCGGCTACATCATCTAATCATGCAGAAATTCTGGCAATTCACATGAAGCAAGCCGAGATTATGTCTGGCTCATATCAATAATCCAACACATTCAGAAGACATGTGGGTTGTCCTCTCAAATGGAGGTGCCAATAATTTTTTATGAGGATAATACAGCATGTATAGCTCAATTGAAGACGGGATATATCAAAGGTGACAGAACAAAACACATACCTACAAAGTTCTTCTTTACTCGTGACCTTCAAGAGTATGGTGTTATTGATATTCAACAAGTTCAATCTAGTGATAATCTCGCCGATTTATTCACGAAGGCACTGCCTACAAAGAGATTCGGGGAACTAGTCTACAAAATTGGACTATGACGGTTCAAGGACCTTGAGTGATGATCTTACAGGATAGGGATGTAGACGGGAGAGCAAGTATTATATTTTTTTTCCTTTTCTTTCTAGCAAAGTATTACCTCAAATGATGGATAAGAATAATGTACTCTTTTTCCTTCACTAGGGTTTTTCCCATAGGGTTTTACCTAGTAAGATTTTAATGAGGCATATTCTTGGTTGAATAAATGGACATCCATGGGGAGTGTTATAATATTATTATTATGGATGTCCATTAGTATTCCAAGGAGTTATAGTAGTACTAATTGTAGATGTCTATTGACATTCCCAAGTAAATTCTTATAAATATGATGCATGTAATATCTCGCTTTCATATGTCTATAAGAAGATGGCATGAGATTGTATTTGTAAGTGAAGAAAAAAAAAGAATTGAAGGAGGTGTGCTCATTGTCTTCTCTCTATTCTCTTTACTAATATTGCTATCCATTAGCTTTATAACATATATAAGTTTTTCCTTTCTTTTATAACAGAGATCAAACAGAAATACAATAACTCTTTTTCATGATTTATTTCCTTCTTTCACATGCATTATAGCTATGTTTTGATATTATACTAAAAGTAAAGGGGTTATTATTAATAGACTGCCTTCAAATTTGACAACTTATTAGAAAACCCCGTATTGTTATTTATTCTTGACAACAAAAGCAACCTATTAAAACACATTTGCTACTTCCTCTTCAAACTATTGCGAAACTCATCTCCTCGCTTTTCACATCAAACCCACATAATTATCATGACTAGTGACGAAGAAAAAAACAAAGTAGAATAAGATAATTTCTTCCGAGTTCCGACCCTTTAGTTTTTTAACGGCCATCAATTCTTTCATAGATGTCCAGTTTGTACTATGCATACATACAATGTGTTAACACGCACACACCAATCGTTCGCCTCCTGTTTATATTTCCCACTTTTTGCAAATGCGAGCAGCACAAGGGTCCGCAAAGGACAAGCATCATTTGATCCGCGTCCCGTCAAACATTAGGGCACTCCTTTGAATTATTTGCGTGAATATTGTTTGAACGTTATTTAGCAAGTTGTTTATGCAATATCTATTGTTTATTTAATAATAAATTCTTATTTGCTACTGATATCTTAGTAAAGTGATATATTTCAGGTATAAATAGGTACGAATAAGTTATGGTTCAAAATGTTGTAAAAATTAATATGAGCGTTGATATCAGCATTTGAATTATTGATGGTCAAGAGGCATCATTGATGGTCAAGCAAATCAACGATGAACTATAGAAAAGAATCAGAGAAAATAGAAACCAGCAATCGGATCATCAATGGTCTACAGTCGATTATTGATGATCACAAGGACAATCAATGGACTACAGTCAACAATCAGAGAAATTCAAAAATCAGAATTTGTACAATCAATGGACTATAGTCAACCAATAATTATCATCAATGGACCATCGATGATCGTGACCAACCATCAATGTTTATGGCATGTTTTAGTAGATTTTTAGATTTAGTCTCAATCATTCGTTGATTGATTTGATCTCCTATTAAAAGTCCGATTAAAGTATCTCTTTCCTATGTTATCAAGGCCTATATAAGTGGAGTTGGAGATTATATTTGAAGAAGAGACAATAAGAATAGAGAGACAATTACATAAAAAAGAGAGATCTTTTTCTTGGGTTTGAGAGTGAGAGTTGAACCGGCAACGCGTGTTAGGCGTTGACTTATCCCTACTTAGGATTAGGGATAAAATTCCAGCGTGTAAGACACGAATTATTATGTTATTAATAACAACCTGTCACAATGTCGAATATGTTGGCTTTTGTTCTTTTTACGGTTAAAAACTAACCAGCAACGCGTGTTAGACACCGACTTATCCCTACTTAGGTTTCGGGATAAAATGCCCCAGATTGGTATTCTGGTGTCTTCTTCAATCGATAAAAGACTAAACCGGTAACGCGTGTTAGGCATTGACTTATCCCTCTTAGGATTCAGGATAAAATTCCCCATACGTGTGAGGCACAGATTATGGTATTATTAATAACAACCTGCCATAATATCGAATATGTGGGCTTTTGTCCTTTTTACGGTTAAAGGCTAATCGGCAACGCGTGTTAGGCGCTGACTTATCCCTATTTAGGCTTCAGGATAAAATTCTCCGCGCGTGTTAAGCACAGATTATGAGAGTTAAAAAGGTGGTGTCTTCTCTTAGGGCAAAGACAAACCCGATACTGGAAAGGAAGAATTTTATATTCTATTTCTAATTGCAAAGGAGACTCGAAGTAGGATTTTCATCTCGAGAATCTGAAGAGTGAAACTAAGAGTGGGATCTCCACTCCGAGAATCGAAAAGATTCGGATAGTCCTAACTGTTAGAAGGTTTGATTATCGAACTAAAGGTAAATTTCTCGTTTATCGAGAGTGGATTATGATTATGGCCCTAACTGTAGGAATGTTTGACCAAGCGGGAGTTTGTGTGTGAGTTTTTTATTCATCACCTTCTTATAGTGACCGGGTTATCCCTAAAAATACACTATGTAGAATTCTTTCGGGAACTTCCCGTTACATGAATTACCCACCCCCAACTTTTTTGTAAAACTGGGTCTAATATTAAACTCAGTTGGATGACCGGGTTATCCTTAAGAATGTTATGTATAAAATTCTCTAGGTACTTCCCGTCGAAGGTAGGAAATAGTTTAGACTCATATACCTATTGGAATACCGGGGAGCAGTTTAACCTCATATACCGGTTGGAGGATTGAGAAGTAGTTTATACTCGTATATTCTTCGGAGTGTTCGTTCGACTTAATTGAGCGTTATGACGCCGGCTTCAACCAAGGTTTGGATGCTATTCTTGACAGCGAAGCAAGCCTTGGTAGGATGAAGGATCCTCCTGTGGTACGCACAGTACTTCGGATCTGTAGTATTGTCAGCTTCCTCCTGATCTGCGATAGGTGGTAGCTTGATCTTGTTATTTTCAAGGAGGGACTCGAAAATGGCTGGAATGTCTTCGTCCTTGAAGGAGTATTCCTTTTGGAGTCTTGGATCCGAAGTCTTTTGCTGTCTTCGGGTTGTTGTTGTGCCGTCTGATTAACATCAACAAATACTATAGGTGCCTTGCCCTTACCACGGGAAGTGAAGTTCGAGTTCGGAGGATTAGCCATCGGTTGGCTCCTCTCGGCCTTCTTCCTTCAGAGGAAGCGTTCGGCCTGCTCTCCGCGTATTTTTAACTCTTTTCAGGTGTTGGATGGTGCTACTCCCATAACTTCTAACACGTCCAAAGAGAGGTTGTTGTGACATGTTTGGAGGATGAAGTCCTCTGTGATCGGATCTCGGCAGTTCATCGCCTTATTCTAGAAGCGCTTGACGAAGTCGTTGAACGTTTCCCCATCCTTCTATTTCTCCTCGAAGAGTGTCCTGATGGATATATCGGCATCATCATTAAAGAAGTTGTCGAGGAACGAGCTCTCTATATCGTCCCAGCTATTGATGTTTCCAGACTTGAGACGACGGTACCAATCGAAAGCAAGCTCGCTGATGCGACATAAACATGTACCAAAAAGGTTACAAGTGCACAACCATGTCAAGTTATAGTATAAAGATATCGATCCCACGAGGAAGATGTTTTGTAGGAGAAAATATAAAATTGGTTCTTATTTTGTGTGCGTGACAAATAGGAGTGATGAGTGAATGTGATTGTGGAGAGATAATAAGAGTGATAGTGTGTAGATCAATGTGTTTGAGAATAAATGTGATCAATAAGGAAAGAAAGAATAATGAATAAAATTGAGAAACAAATCAAAAATAAAATTCAAGAATAAAAGAAAATGAAAGAAATTAAAGATGGTGGATTCAATTATAGATATGGGTAATGTAAAATTGAACCCACTTCTTAGAAGAGGGTGATTCCCTAGAGGGTTCTAGCCTAAAGGCGAATCAAACAAAATAAAAATAAATAAAAAGAAAAACTAAACCCAAGAGGGTTCTAGCCTCAAGGTGAATAGTGTAAGAAATTAAAATCTAACTACAAAATAAATTGTAAAATCTAAACTACAAAATAAAATTGTAAGAATTAAATACACAAAAATAAATCTACTCTATAAGCATAAAATAAATCTAAGGCAAGAGGGTTCTAGCCTATTGGCTATTTAACAAGAAAATAAAATCTAACTACAAGCATAGAAATAAATCTAAACTAATAAGCAATAAAAGAGAAAAGGAAAAGAAATGCAAACCTTCAAATAATTCTCCATCTTCATCTTCATCTTCATCATCCAATAAAGAGAAGAAGAGAAAAATTTAAAGTGGTAAAAAAATTATTATTATTAATTGCAACAAAAAGTTATAATTTTGGAAGGCCTTCTCAATTAAGAGTAGCCCTCCTCTCCAAAAGGAGTTATAAAAATTTTCACACCTCTAACCCCTCACTCTCTATCCCTATTTATAATAAACATCAGTGAATGAGAGCCATTGGATCAAACTTGAGCCCCAAGACAAGCACAATCAGCCATTGACGCGCGCTACAGTAATCTGGCATCGATGCAGGCATCGATGCCAACATCGATACTCATTATTTCCAAATTTTGATTTTACGGATAGCTTCGTCTCGTCGAGATAGGCGATTTTCATATATTATATGTTAAATTCCGCCTTCCGGATTAGGAGATATCGTCGTTTCTTTGTGGCCAACCATTTTGAATATGATTTCTTTTCATATTGGATTTTTTATCTTCTCCGGCTTCTACAGACTACTCGGCTTGATTCTGGACTTTTGGATAATTTGGAAATTGATTTTCCAATGGGCTTCTTTGATTCATTTCTTCATTTAATCGATGGGTTTTTGTTGAGAGATGAGAGTTTGAGATTTATTCTTCATTAACCTGCAATTAAAAGATAAAAACAATTATTAGTGGTATATTTATTCATATAAAATAGATAATGAGAGTATAAAATTATAATAAAATATGATTATCAAATACTCACACACCTAAACTTTTGCTAGTCCTCTAGCAAAGAAAGAAAAATGAAAGAAAACCTAACTCACTTTCGCAGGAATCACGGTTGTATTTAGCGCATACAACAAGCCTTTAAACCCCTAGGTTATCCTAGTGGACGAGTTGTAGTCTCGTGAGGGTTTGCAGTGAATATACCCACAAAATTCGGTCATCTTGCCAAATTAACGAAGTTAGTAAATAACTAAATTCACTTGACAACTTTTAGATAATCTAATTGGAGCCAGTTATCACTCAAGAAAACATTTATATATATAACTCTAAGGTATATTTTCAAGAAAATATTCTCATTGTAGCAATACAAAACCAAGCCAAACTTAGAAGTTTAATTTAAAAGTTTTGAAAAGAACATGCTAACTCTTTGTTTTAAATAATTTTTAAGTTGCTTGATTTAAAATTTTCCCAAGACCATATATACAACTATAAAACATTTATTATTTCTTTTTAAAATTTTTTTTAACTCTTTCTTCCTTGGTGATTTTTTTTACTTTAAGGGGATTTTTAAGTGACCATTTAACGAGTTTTGGGCCAATGGATCCCAACCCAAATGGGCTTAGGTCATTAAGTATGGAAATACTCCTTGGGCTTAATTACTCGGTCAGCTTAGGCTTTATAAGATAGAATCACCTTAAATTCAAGAGTTTTTTTCTTTTTGGTGCCCATTTTTCACACTCTTCTTTTGCAAATTTTGTAAATTTTTTTTGTATATGTATATATATTTTGAAAATATGTAAATCAAGACACTTTGAAAAAATTATTTTCAACTCTAAGTTAAGCATGCAAAAATTTTATTATTTTAAATAAAAGTCCAAGTTAAGGCTTAAGTAAAGTATACTACTTTGAAAATAATTTCTTAAGAAATTTATTTAGAGTTATCATAAAAGGTGAACTTAAGTAAATAACCAACTAGGGATTAGAAAATTTTAAATTTATCAAATAAATCAATTATTGCATAACTCTATCAATTTGGCAAGTGACGATATTTTTATAAATTTTTTTAAGAAAAAGGAAAAAAATATAACTAAAAATGTAAAATAAAGAGAAAAAATAACTAATTCCTACCCCCACACCTAAATTTTGCATTGTCCTCAATGCAAACTCTATGATGCATAAAATAAAACAGATAAGAAGTGAAGTACTTACATTTGGTCGGCTAATAAAAAATCTGCAATTACCTTTGGTCTAAGGAGGATGAAATCAAAATTTTATTTATTTTTCTTTTTTTCTTTTTTTTCTTTTCTTTTTTTCTTTTTTTCTCTTTTTTTTCTTTTTTTTCTTTTTTTTAACAACTGAACAAGAAACTCTCAAATGGGAGAAGAATAAATTCTTTTTATTATTCTGAAATAAACAAAATAAATAATGTAGAATGAAATATTTAACATGAAGAGTTCCTGTTCTACATTGAATCCTACCTTACTGTTAAAAATTCTTCCCCGGATTTTAAACAAATTCAGAATGATATAATCAATAATGTGAATTTCTAAGCATTTCGGGGTGTTCAGTGATTCTTGCAACAAAGTAAGGTAGGTATTATTGGTGTCCTGCATTTTATATTTCTTAATGAACTTAGATTCTTGTACTGTGAAGTTTTGTTTTCTAACAACCAATTCTTCTGTGAAGTTCTGAAAATTTGGTTGTTGATTATTCTTCAAGAATCTAAGTTCATCAAGAAAGAGTTCTTCAAAATTTAATTCAAAGCAGCAAATGTTTAACACAGTTTTATTATTCTCAAGGACCAGATTTGCTTCTTCTAAAAACTCTAACTCTTCATCAATAATTTCCTCAAAACTCAAATCAGACTCTTCTTCTTCTTCTTCTGATCTTTCCTGAATGTTGACCTTAACCTGCTTGAATGTTTCTAGGATCTTCTCCTCCTGAGGAGAATGTTTCCTAGACCTGAGTCTATCTGGAAAGGGAGCAACCGGTCTAAATCTATCAAAAGCAGGCTCAGGTTCGGCTTCAGGTTCTTGGTCATCTGAGGGGAGTGATTGTTGAATAGATTCATCATAAGGAGAAGGAGAAGGAATTTGTACAGGATCAAGAGTTTGACTTGGAGGAGTTCTCACTTGATTATCGACCTGTCTACCTGACCGAAGTGAATGGATTGCATTCACTTGGGCTTCATAGGATGAACTGCATCCTGTGTCCTTAGGGTTGACCACAAGTTGACTAGGAAATTTTCCTTTCTCTCTTTCACTCACGGCACTAGCTAGTTGACCAAGCTGGGATTCTAATCTAGCTATAGCTTGAGTGTTGGAGTTGAGCATTTGTCCAGTTGATTGCATAAAGGAATTCAGAGTGCTGGACGTTTGAGTCAACATATTCGTGGTTTGAGTGGAGGCCTTAATTATGGTTTCCAAACCCCTTTCCAAGACGTTGAGACGTTTATTCTGATCTGGATTGTGATGAGTCTGAATTACAGCTTGATGAAGAGGAGACTAATTTTGATACGGCAGATTGGGTTGTTGAAATTATGAATGAGAATTGAACGGAACTGTGTTTCCCCTAGGTAAATGTTGGGTCGAAGCGGGAGTGAAGTTTTGAGTTCCGGGAGAATTTCCTAGATTCCATGCAAAATTGGGATGATTTCTCCACCCTGGATTATAGGTTAGAGAAAATAGATCATTTTTAAGGTGCTGGAATACAGCATTCATCTTTTCTAATGCATTGTTGTTTCCTAGGAGAGGGCATTCCTCTAAAACGTGGGTAGGAGACTGACAATTATGACATCCTGAGGCAGAAACATGATTGATTTGAGCTGGAGCTCGTTCCTTAATTTCTAAAGCTTCTAACCTTCGCAGAATCGTCGCCATCTTCGCTTCAGAAGCAATGTTTGACTCCAAGGAAAGACCACTAGACTTAGATTGGGGAACTGATGAAACCCTATCATCACAGTGTTCCCATTGTATTGTTTTTTCAGAAAGACTCTCTAAAAACTCCCAAGCTTCATCAGCATTTTTTCTCATAAAATCCCCGTGGCACATTGATTCTAAGGAAGTTTTTGCAGAATTATCTAATCCCTCATAAATTATTTGACACAATCGCCATTTTTCTAACACGTGATGAGGACATTGGATGAGAAGATCTTTAAATCGGTCAAAATACTTCCAAAAAGATTCTCCCGGGATAATTTTAAAGTTTTGAATACTGTTCCTAAGCTTTACCGTTTTATGAATAGGAAAAAATTTCTTAAGAAAAACGATGACAAATTCATCCCAAGTTGAGATGGAATTTGTTGGTAAGCTGTACAGCCATTTTTTAGCTTTATCCTTAAGAGCAAATGGAATAAATCTAAGCTTAATCGCATTTTCGTTTAATTCTCTCATTTTAATCATAATACACACTTCCTCAAATTCCGAAATAAAAATATATGCATCTTCTGTTTCATTACCAAGGAATTTGGAAAGCATGTTTATGTATTGCGGTCTAAGCTCAAAATTTATTTTATTTGTTTCGGGGAGCCGAATGCATGAGGGGATTGTATTCCTAATGGGATAGAACATATCATGAAGAACGGATGGATTAGGATGCTCCATTTCTATGATTGGTTCAATGCGAATTAATCGATATGTATTATCCCTAATCCACTGTTGCATACACCAAAATATTTCTTTTTATTTTTTATTTTTTTAAAGAAAAAAATAATTAGTTTTTTTTATATGAGAAGAAAAGGATAAAGAAAAATCCTAACTAAAACAAATCAAAACAATCACTTTTCAATCACGCTAATTTTAGGGTTTAGCCTAATTCACTAGACCAGCTCCTAACCAAAAACTCCTATAGTGAAAAGATAAAAGTTTTACCCAGGTAGTTAGCCAGGTAAGGATTGTACTAAAGGATGATCAGAGATCAATTAAGTACCTCGTTCCTTACGGAGCGCTTTACGCAACCCCTAAACCTTGCCTTAGACACCAACTAATCTGAGAAAACTTAAACCGGTTCACTTAAGGATTTTTTTGTTCCTTATTGAGCTTGAATCCTTAGGGGCCAACGTCTAATGAATTTTATTAGGCTTGATTTGTGAAGTAAGGAATTAGTGATTTTTGGGCTAAAGAAAGGGTGATGAAATCCCTCACCTTATCTTGATTATGGGGTTTTGTCCTTAAAAATATTTTTAAGTGTGTGCCAAATTAAGATGCTCAAATCATTTGGTGAATTCCTACTATCAATATGAAATGCAACACTATGAATTAAAAGCAACTAAAAAGGATGAAAAAGAAAAATCTTTTTTTTTAATTAGGGTTAACAATCAAACAAATGAGAAGGGGGGAATATGTTTAAATTTATTATCTTGTTAGTAAATGTCAAAGTGGAGGGTGAATTTTATTATGGTCAACAAAAATAAAATCTTTTTTTAGTCCTAATTGTCTCTAAATGTGAAGAAGTAGCTAAAGGGTGGAATTAAAAACTAGAAAGAGGACTTACCCGAAAGCAAATCTTCAAATCCTAATTCTTCAATCCGCGAACTTCAAGCTCCAAGCGTTTCCTTCACAAAAAACACACAAGTTAAAGAACCAAAATAATTAAAACCTAATTAAGCACCTTCCCCGGTAACGACGCCAAAAACTTGATGTGGCATAAACATGTACTAAAAAGGTTGCAAGTGCACAACCGTATCAAGTTATAGTATAAAGATATCGATCCCACGAGGAAGGTGTTTTGTAGGAGAAAATATAAAATTGGTTCTTATTTTGTGTGCGTGACAAATAGGAGTGATGAGTGAATGTGATTGTGAAGAGATAATGAGAGTGATAGTGGGTAGATCAATGTGTTTGAGAATAAATGTGATCAATAAGGCAAGAAAGAAGAATGAATAAAATTGAGAAACAAATCAAAAATAAAATTCAAGAATAAAAGAAAATGCAAGAAAATAAAGATGGTGGATTCAATTATAGATATGGGTAATGTAAAATGAACCCACTTCTTAGAAGAGGGTGATTCCCTAGAGGGTTCTAGCCTAAAGGCGAATCAAACAAAATAAAAATAAACAAAAAGAAAAACTAAACCCAAGAGGGTTCTAGTGTAAAACCCCGAAATCTTTTTAAAATGAAATGTGTGAATAAATAATAATAAATATTTCTTTTGTGATAAATAATCATATATATATATATATATATATATATATATATATATATATATGATGTACATGTTTATCAGTGTTTGGGAACCCACTAAGTAATTATATGTGAGAGGAATTGAGTTATATGACCAGCCTATGAATTTCCTCCCAGCAGACATTTTTGGGCGACGCGGTCGACCGCGGCGGTCGACCGCATCGGTCGACCGGTCAGCGGTCAGAGAGTTTTTCAGGTTCGGGTTCAAACGGGTTTCGGGTCGGGTTTGTGGTTTGGTATATAGGCTAATAACCCGAGAGAACCCTATTTTTTTCTGATCTGAAATCAAACCCTAGCCCCCTCTCTTCCCTAGAACCCTAACTCTCTTTGCTTGGTGATTTGGGAGGAGTTCTTGGGGATTCTTAGCAGCTTTTGGTGGATTTCAGCGAAGGGAAACATCCTCCTTCAGATTCAGGGATTCATTCCTTACCAAAGGCGAGTAACTTCTCGCCCAACCCCACCCCCTTTTGTTTTCATGCCAAAATTTGAGTTTTATTTGGTTTTATTGGGCCAAATTCGTATTTTATGAATAGCTAATAGATCATTATGCTATACAATATGAGATTTAGGTATTTTAGTTTTTTTTGAAAGCTCACCAAAGGATTTTTGTTAACGAGATCCAGATCTAAGAACGTTTTAGCATAAGTAAAAAAAAAACCTGTTTTTAATGTTCTACACCTAAGTTTTTGCTTAAATCGTGTTTATATATATATGGGATCTTGGTGATAAAATTTTAAAGGTTTAAATTCGTGGTTTACTGCTTCATGACATTTCCATATGTTGAGTTTTTGTTAAATAGAATATTTTTTCAGGTTTCAGCTGACAGAAAACCCAGATCTGGGTTCTGTCAGTCTCGCGATCAACCGCATCGGTCGACCGCTGGGCGCGCAGCAAGGGCAGAGCCCGTCTGCTCTCTGCACGGTCGACCGGGGCGGTCGACAGCGACATCTTGGCGGTCGACCGAACCGGTCGACCGTGAATGTCTCTGCTGAATAGTGAGGTTCGTATCCATATGCGGTCGACCGGGTCGGTCGACCGCCGCCCAGTTTCGTGCACTGTTAGTTCTGCTGTATGTTTCATGTGTTCGGGGGTTTTGCCTCGATTATCTAATACTAGTTTTGGTTTTCGCCATATATCTGTGCATGATAGGTGACTTGAGAGTACCAAATTTAGAATCACATGCCGATAAGAGTGTGAAACTCGTATAAGTATATCTTTTCACATATTCCCTCGATAGTTGCTATTTGGTCCAGGTATCGGGCAAAACTATATTATTTCAGTCCTCGTGTTGGACTATAATCCATTAAAGTCGTCGTGTTGAACTACAATCCATTAAAGTCCTTGTGTTGGACTATAATCCATTTTCAGACCTCGTGTGGACATTTACCCACTTGACCATGTGTTGACCATATGTTGACCATTTGTTAAGTTATGAGTATGACACTTATCTGACTCAGGACATGACACTCATGAAGTTTTAGACCTTTGGCACTTATTTGATTTTGATAGAATATAGTAGTTTATGTTCTGAGATGGGTTGCACTTCTCTTTATTATTGTTTCTGTATTAGACTTTGGGTTTGGTATTTAGGGATTTACAATTTGAGATATAAGGTATATACATGAGGGTTTCCTTGTTTGGATTGTTTCGCTCGACGTACCTATGCTCGGGTTTTAAATTTCTAAATATTGAAATCCCTTTTTAGTTAAGACTTATGTTTTGAGACTTATTATGTAATAACTGTATTTTCATATACAACGAGCCCTATTCTCTTAGGGTTGGTTGTGATGTTGCTCGCTAGCGCTTTGACGCTCGTTGTCCCTCCCCCTTTCAGGTAACGAGCCAGGAGCCCGGAGAGTCACAGGTTGATGGCGACACACCTTAGTGTTCAGCTGTTTAGTTATACTTATGTTGGAGCTCCACTATAGATTATGTTAGACAGTTGAGAGTATTGTTCTAGAAGTTGTAAAGGCTGTGTGCCTTATTTTCCTTTTTGTCAGATATTTGTATTTGAGACTTGTTATGTACTCCAGTTTATTTATTCAGACATTGACTATGTATTTTCCATTTGTTGGATGATGAGACATCTATTTGATCATTATTATTTCATCAGTCCTTCGTATATTATCTTTTACTTGCTTTTGTACCTACACCTGTTATTGACTCTACTAGATAGATGTTAATTATGATGCTGAAACATGTTGTTGCACGGTGTGGTACATGGTAGGTTTGACATTCTTGTTTTCACCTTAGACTGCAGCCTTGTGTGAACCCAGGGGCGTCACATCTAGCCTCAAGGTGAATAGTTTAAGAAATTAAAATCTAACTACAAAATAAATTACAAAATCTAAACTATAAAATAAAATTACAAGAATTAAATACACAAAAATAAATCTACTCTATAAGCATAAAATAAATCTAAGGCAAGAGGGTTCTAGCCTATTGGCTATTTAACAAGAAAATAAAATCTAACTACAAGCATAGAAATAAATCTAAACTAATAAGCAATAAAAGAGAAAAAGAAAAGAAATGCAAACCTTCAAATAATTCTCCATCTTCATATTCATCTTCATCATCCAATAAAGAGAAGAAGAGAAAAATTTAAAGTGGTAAAAAAATTATTATTATTAATTGTAACAAAAAGTTACAATTTTGGAAGGCCTTCTCAATTAAGAGTAGTCCTCCTCTCCAAAAGAAGTTACAAAAATTTTCACACCTCTAACCCCTCACTCTCTACCCCTATTTATAGTAAACATCAGTGAATGTGAGCCATTGGATCAAACTTGAGCCCCAAGACAAGCACAATCAGCCATTGACGCGCGCTACAGTAATCAGGCATCGATGCAAGCATCGAGGCATCAATGCTGACATTGATACTCATTATTTCCAAATTTTGATTTCACGGATAGCTTCGTCTCGTCGAGATAGGCGATTTTTGTATATTATATGTTAAATTCCGCCTTCCGGATTAGGAGATATCGTCGTTTCTTTGTGGCCAACAATTTTGAATATGATTTCTTTTCATATTGGATTTTTGATCTTCTCCGGCTTCTACAAGCTACTCGGCTTAATTCTGGGCTTTTGGATAATTTGGAAATTGATTTTACAATGGGCTTCTTTGATTCATTTCTTCATTTAATCGATGGGTTTTTGTTGAGAGGTGAGAGTTTGAGATTTATTCTTCATTAACCTGCAATTAAAAGATAAAAACAATTATTAGTGGTATATTTATTCATATAAAATAGATAATAAGGGTATAAAATTATAATAAAATATGATTATCACTCGCGGAGGGTGCCAACGAATGACCGAACCATCAAGGCTTCGTTGCTAGAAATCATGCCCAAGTAGGATTTAAAATAGATCAAATGTTGAGTTGGCGTGCCCTTCCCGTCAAACGACTTGAAGTTGATCAGGTTAAACTTTGTCGGATATGGGATCGAATCCCACTCTCTTGGGTAAGGACACGGGATCCCGGTCTTCTTCACCTCTCGAGCAGACATCAGAGCATTAATTTTGCTCTCGAGATCCTTCATCTTTTCGTCCTCATCTATATCCTATTTTGGACAATTTCCAAGAGGAATAATGCGGCCACCCCAGTGTTGTTGTTCTCAGTAGGGCCATCCCCAGTGTTTTGATCAACGAGAGGGTTATCAGTATTAAGGTGTTCACCCCTATCTGAATCGCTAACTGCTTGGCTAATATCATTACGACGACTGGATTCACCTATCTGATTCGACAAAACTCGGATTTGTTGGTCATGCTCTTCCCTCATCCGCAGCATAGCCATTTCCATTTCAAACTTGAATGCTTGCTTCTACTTGACTAGAGCATCCTCAACCATTTTGGCTACTTTCTCGGTGTTAATCATAAACACTTCGTGGGATTGTCCTGGGCTGGATACTGTTTTGTCAGAAGCGACTGCATAGTTAGCATCTGATGCTTCATCATCTGAGGATAATCCCCTCTGCATTCTCTGATAATCCCTACGTCTAGTGGTCCCTACGCGTAGTCGAGTCAGATGATGCGATACAAGGGGGTCGGAGCTAGAAGGTCGAGCCGACTTTCCCTTATCAACCATATTTATTGTAACTTTCAGAAATTCGTCACCTTGAACTACCGATCGTTTCTTATGGAAATGCTTTGGCTTGGACTTAGTTGTTATATTAGAGATCCTCTCGAATACCGAGACCCTCTGCGGAACGGTCTTGGGGTAGCTACACGCTGATAATACTGCCCTGATAAGTTTGGTACACGGACAGTGAAAGTCCGCTTCCCGGGTACTTCTCTTTCGAGATTTATTAGTACCCCCAGCCCGATAGTACAACTCATCGACATTGCGGTCAGAGTAATCTATCGGCTGTTAGTTTGATTCCTCAAGTGGAACGCTGTTGTTTGTTCGGCGCGTCTTCTTCTGAATAGGTAGTGCTTTATTGTCTTTAGCAAGAGTCACATGTTTGGAATCACACTCGTGTGAGGGTGAAATTTTAACGGGCTCCTGGTTTTGTGCAGGCACATCCTCGCGGGTAATTACAGGAATCAACTTGTTAGGAGCTCGCGTATGACCCCCAGTCTGGATGGTTGCTCGGGGTTCCTTCAACGGTCCCAAGCGTTCCTTAACAGACGCTTTGCCTTGATCTTCGTGTAAAAGACCCAGGCGATCCTTCAATGGAATTCCAAATTTGGAGAGATCAACGCTATCGTTGGGCTTCACTGAAGGTGTGGGAGCAATAGGAGCAGGATCCGAAGTTGACGAAGGCTGGGAACAACGTTGCTTGCTTTGACCTTAGGCGTTGATTTGGCCTTTGGCATCCAAATTTGTTTGGATCTCGGTGATCTCTTAACTACCTCTTCCTTTTGTAATTTTTGTGCTTTTCGCACAAGGATCTGGGCATGCGCAAGAAGTGCATGACGCTTCTGAATGCGCTTCTCAAGAGTGGAACGGTTCTGTTTGACATGAACTCATTCGTTAGTAGGTGGTTGGGAGGAGGTTTGTGAAGCTTGCTGTGAAAATGGCTTAGCCACTTGACGCTTTCTGAACTCCAGATCCGCTTGATAACGGAGTCCGTCCACTTGATCCAAAGCCTTGGCGAATTAGCGCGCGAGGCGTTGGCGTTGCCTTTGACGTACCCCCCTTGATAGAGTTAGTGCGCCTTCAACAGTTAACTCATTGATCATGGAGGAGTTCATATCTGCAGATCTGGTCTTATTGGAAGCCGGTGGATCGTTGTGAGGTGTGGATATAGCAACGGTAGCAGGAAATTCGCCTTCTTGAGTCTTCAGATCTGAAGATCAGCGGATCTTTCGGGCAAAGGAGGCCTTCCTGCGCTTGCGAGGAGAGACGGATCTGGAGGAGGAGGAGGAGACGTACTCCTCGAACTTCTGTTGGTCGAACTCATATTTGACCTCTTCAGCCACGAGGATCTTGATCGTCGGCTGCGGCACGACAACCTCGGTGACGAGACTTTGGCTCCCACTGTGGTCGCCAGCTTGTTTGGGGAGAAAGTTGATGTCTTTATTGATGTAGTCATTACAACTTCAGTCGTTACAATGACAATAAAAAAGATAGTCTTTTTATAAGACTCTTACACAATAAAAACAAAAAAAGTACAACTCTCGTCAAACAGCGCAACGGGTGTTTATCGCCTGCTGCTTGCGTAGGATCTTGGCCTGTGACGGGGACGTTAGTATCCGTGGACCACCATGTTAGGTCTCATGTTATGAGCCTACATCTTCTAATCTTGTTTTGATGATTACAAACAATTCCTAATATTGTTTGTCTAGTGTTTATGTTT
>BQKN01062608.1:0-14172 GCA_022839385.1 Asparagus kiusianus
TAAAATAGATAATGAGGGTATAAAATTGTAATAAAATGTGATTATCAAATACCCCCACACCTAAACTTTTGCTAGTCCTCTAGCAAAGAAAGAAAAAGATAATCCTAACTCACTTTCGCAGGAATCGCGGTTGTATTTAGCGCATACAACAAGCCTTTAAACCCCTAGGTTACCCTAGTGGACGAGTTGTAGTCTCGTGAGGGTTTGCAGTGAATATACCCACAAAATTCGGTCAACTTGCCAAATTAAAGAAGTCAGTAAATAACTAAATTCACTTGATAACTTTTAGATAATCTAATTGGAGCCAGTTATCACTCAAGAAAACATTTTTATATATAACTCTAAAGTATATTTTCAAGAAAATCTTCTCATTGTAGCAATACAAAACCAAGCCAAACTTAGAAATTTAATTTAAAAGTTTTGAAAAGAACATGCTAACTCTTTGTTTTAAATAATTTTTAAGTTGCTTGATTTAAAATATTTTCCAAGACCATATATACAACTATAAAACATTTATTAGGTTTTTTTTTAATTAATTATTTTTTTTAACTCTTTCTTCCTTGGTGATTTTTTCTACTTTAACGGGCTTTCTAAGTGACCATTTAACGAGTTTTGGGCCAATGGATCCCAACCCAATTGGGCTTAGGTCATTAAGTATGGAAATACTCCTTGGGCTTAATTACTCGGTCAGCTAAGGCTTAATAAGATAGAACCACCTTGAATTAAAGAGGTTTTTTTTTTTGTGCCCATTTTTCGCACTCTTCTTTTGCAAATTTTATTTTTTTGGTTTTGTTTTTTTTTTGTTTTTTTGTATATGTATATATATTTTGAAAATATGTAAATCAAGACACTTTGAAAAATTATTTTCAACTCTAAGTTAAGCATGCAAAAATTTCATTATTTTAAATAAAAGTCCAAGTTAAGGCTTAAGTAAAGTATACTACTTTGAAAATCATTTCTTAAGAAATTTATTTAGAGTTATCATAAAAGTTGAACTTAAGTAAATAACCAACTAAGGATTAGAAAATTTCAAATTTATCAAATAAATCAATTATTACATAACTCTATTAATTTGGCAAGTGACAATATTTTTATAATTTTTTTTTAAGGAAAAAAAAAGGGAAAAAAATGTAACTAAAATGTAAAATAAAGAAAAAAAATAACTAATTCCCACCCCCACACCTAAATTTTGCATTGTCCTCAATGCAAACAATATGATGCATAAGTAAAGCAGATAAGAAGTGAAGCACTTACATTTGGTCCGCTGATAAAAATCTGCAATTACCTTTGGTCTGAGGAGGATGAAAACAAAAATTTATTCTTTTTTTTTCTTTTTTTTTCTTCTTTTTTTCTTTTTTTTCTCTTTTTTTTTACAACTGAACAAGAAACTCTTAAATGAGAGAAGAATAAATTCTTTTTATTATTATGAAATAAACAAAATAAACAATGTAGAATGAAATATTCAACATGAAGAGCTCATGTTCTACATTGAATCCTACCTTACTGTTGAAAATTCTTCCCCGGATTTTAAACAAATTCAGATTGATATAATCAATAATGTGAATTTCCAAGCATTTCGGGGTGTTCAATATTTCTTGCACAAAGGTAAGGTAGGTATTATTGGTGTCATGTATTTTACATTTCTTAATGAACTTAGACTCTTGTACTGTAAAGTTTTGTTTTCTAACAACCAATTCTTCTGTGAAGTTCTGAAAATTTGGTTGTTGATTATTCTCCAAAAATCTAAGTTCATCAAGAAAAAGTTCTTCAAAATTTAATTCAAAGCAGCACATGTTTAACACAGTTCTATTATTCTCAAGGACCTGATCTGCTTCTTCTAAAAACTCTAGCTCTTCATCAAAAATTTTCTCAAAACTCAAATCAGACTCTTCTTCTTCTTCTTCTTTTGATCTTTCCTGAATGTAGTTTATTTCTAGAGGCTGATTATTTGGTTGGTCCCCTGGATTAAAAATGTTAAGATCAGCAGTCAAATTCCCAAAGGACAACTTCATTTGACCAGTTCTACAGTTGATGAGAGCATTAGAAGTGGCTAAGAACGGTCGTCCTAAGATGACAGGTGTCTGTCCTTTGGGATTGGAAACAGGCTGTGTTTCCAAGACTACAAAATCTACTGGAAAAATAAAATCTCCAACCTTAATCAGAACATCCTCTAACTCACCCATAGGGACCTTAACAGATCTATCAGCCAGCTGTAAGGTGCATTTGGTTGGGTTCAGTACACCTAGACCCAATTGCTGGTAGACTGAATATGGAAGCAAATTGACACTGGCCCCTAAGTCTAAAAGCGCCTTATCAATGTGAGTATTGCCAATGATACATGAAATGATGGGGGAACCTGGATCTTTTCGTTTCAAAGGCATGGGATTTGACAGCATTTCACTGATATTGGCGGCTAAAAGACTTTCTTTGGAACATTTATTCGTCTCTTCTTAGTGCACAATTCTTTTAAAAATTTAGCATAAGATGGAATTTGTTCAATTACATCTAAGAGAGGAATGTTGACCTTAACCTGCTTGAATGTTTCTAGGATCTTCTCCTCCTGAGGAGAGTGTTTCCTAGACCTGAGTCTATCTGGGAAGGGAGCAACCGGTCTAAACCTATCAAAAGCAGGCTCAGGTTCGGGTTCAGGTTCTTGGTCATATGCAGGAAGTGATTGTTGAATAGATTCATCAGAAGGAGAAGAAGAAGGAATTTGTACAGGATCAAGAGTTTGACTTGGAGGAGTTCTCACTTGATTATCGACCTGTCTACCTGACCGAAGTGAATGGATTGCATTCACTTGGGCTTCGTAGGATGAACTGCATCCTGTGTTCTTAGGGTTGACCACGGGTTGACTTGGAAATTTTCCTTTCTCTCTTTCACTCACGGCACTAGCTAGCTGACTAAGTTGAGATTCTAATCTAGCTATAGCTTGAGTGTTGGAGTTGAGCATTTGTCCAGTGGATTGCATGAAGGAATTCAGAGTGCTAGACGTTTGAGTCAACATATTCGTGGTTTGAGTGGAGGCCTTAATTATGGTTTCCAAACCCCTTTCCAAGACGTTGAGACGTTTATCCTGATCTGGATTGTGATGAGTCTGAATTACAGCTTGATGAAGAGGAGACTGATTTTGATACGGCAGATTGGGTTGTTGAAATTGTGAATGAGAATTGAACGGAACTGTGTTTCCCCTAGGAAAATGTTGGGTCGACGCGGGAGTGAAGTGTTGAGTTCCGGGAAAATTTCCTTGATTCCATGCAAAGTTGGGATGATTTCTCCAACCTGGATTGTAGGCTGGAGAAAATGGATCATTTCTAGGGTGCTGGAATGCAGCGTTCATCTGTTCTAATGTATTGTTGTTTCCTAGGAGAGGACATTCCTCTGAAACGTGGGTAGGAGACTGACAATTATGACATCTTGAGGCAGAAACATGATTGATTTGAGCTGGAGCTCGTTCCTTAATTTCTAAAGCTTCTAACCTTCGCAGAATCGTCGCCATCTTTGCTTCAGAAGCAATGTTTGACTCCAAGGAAAAACCACTAGACTTAGATTGGGGAATTGATGAAACCCTATCATCACACTGTTCTCATTGCATTGTTTTTTCAGAAAGACTCTCCAAAAACTCCCAAGCTTCATCAGCATTTTTCCTCATAAAATCCCCGTGGCACATTGATTCTAAGGAAGTTTTTGCAGAATAATCTAATCCCTCATAAATTATTTGGCACAATCGCCATTTCTCTAAACCGTGATGAGGACATTGGATGAGAAGATCTTTAAATCGGTCAAAATACTTCCAAAAAGGTTCTCCTGGGATAATTTTAAAGTTTTGAATGCTGTTCCTAAGCTTTACCGTTTTATGAATAGGAAAAAATTTCTTAAGAAAAACGGTGACAAATTCATCCCAAGTTGAGATGGAATTTGTTGGTAAGCTGTACAGCCATTTTTTAGCTTTATCCTTAAGAGCAAATGGAATAAATCTAAGCTTAACCGCATCTTCATTTAATTCTATCATTTTAATCATAATACACACTTCCTCAAATTCCGAAATAAAAATATATGCGTCTTCTGTTTCATTACCAAGGAATTTGGGAAGCATGTTTATGTATTGCGGTCTAAGCTCAAAACTTATTCCATTTGTTTCGGGGAGCCTAATGCATGAGGGGATTGCATTCCTAATGGGATAGCACATATCATGAAGAACGGGTGGATTAGGATGCTCCATTTCTATGATTGGTTCAAAGCGAATTAATCGATGTGTATTATCCCTAATCCACTGTTGCATACACCAAAATATTTCTTTTTATTTTTTTTATTTTTTTTTTAAAGAAAAGAAAAAAATTAGTTTTTTTATGAGAAGATAAAGAAAAAGAAAAATCCTAACTAAAACAAATCAAAACAATCACTTTTCAATCACTCTAATTCTAGGGTTTAGCCTAACTCAACTAGACCAGCTCCTAACCAAAAACTCCTACAGTGAAAAGATCAAAGTTTTACCCAGGTAGTTAGCCAGGTAAGGATAGTACTAGAGGGTGATCAAAGATCAATTAAGTACCTCTTTCCTTGCGGAGCGCTTTACGCAACCCCTAAACCTTGCCTTAGACACCAACTATTCTGAGAAAACTTAAACCGTTCACTTAAGGATTTCTTGTTCCTTATTGAGCTCGAATCCTTAGGGGCCAACGTCTAATGAGTTTTATTAGGCTTGGGTAGTGTAGTGAGGAATTAGTGATTTTTGGACTAAGGAAAGGGTGATGAAATCCCTCACCTTATCTTGATTATGGGGTTTTGCCCTTAAAAATATTTTTAAGTGTGTGTCAAATCAAGATGCTCAAATCACTTGGTGAATTCCTACACTATATGAAATGCAACCCTATGAATTAAAAGCAACTAAAAATGATGGAAAAGAAAAATCTTTTTTTTAATTAGGGTTAACAATCAAACAAATGAGAAGGGAGATTTGTTTGAATTTATTATCTTGTTAGTCAATGTCAAAGTGGAGGATGAATTTTATTATGGTCAACAAAAAAAATAAAATCCTTTCTTTTTTTTTAAGTCCTAATTGTCTCTAATTGTGAAGAAGTAGCTAAAGGGTGGAATTAAAAACTAGAAAGAGGACTTACCCGAAAGCAAATCTTCAAATCCTAGCTCTCCAATCCGCGATCTTCAAGCTCCAAGCGTTTCCTTCACAAAAAACACACAAGTTAAAGAACCAAAATAATTAAAACCTACTTAAGCACCTTCCCCGGCAACGGCGCCAAAAACTTGGTGCGGCATAAACATGTACCAAAAAGGTTGCAAGTGCACAACCGTGTCAAGTTATAGTATAAAGATATCGATCCCACGAGGAAGGTGTTTTGTAGGAGAAAATATAAAATTGGTTCTTATTTTGTGTGCGTGACAAATAAGAGTGATGAGTAAATGTGATTGTGGAGAGATAATGAGAGTGAAAGTGATAGTGTGTGAAACGGCGCAGAATTTAAGTGAGAGTGGATGTGACAAAGAATGAGTGTGATCAATAAGGCAAGAAGGAAAAAATGAATAAAATCAAGAAACAAATGAAAAATCAAGAATGAAGAACAAAATTCAAAAATAAAAGAAAATGCAAGAAATTAAAGATGGTGGATTCAATTATAGATATGGATAATCTAAAATTGAACCCACTTCTTAGAAAATGGTGATTCCCTAGAGGGTTCTAGCCTAAAGGCGAATCAAACAAAATAAAAATAAACAAAAAGAAAAACTAAACCCAAGAGGGTTCTAGCCTCAAGGTGAATAGTGTAAGAAATTAAAATCTAACTACAAAATAAATTGCAAAATCTAAACTATAAAATAAAATTGCAAGAATTAAATGCAAGAAAATAAATCTACTCTATAAGCATAAAATAAATCTAAGGCAAGAGGGTTCTAGCCTCTTGGCTATTTAACAAGAAAATAAAATCTAACTACAAGCATAGAAATAAATCTAAACTAATAAGCAATAAAAGAGAAAAAGAAAAGAAATGCAAACCTTCAAATAATTCTCCATTTTCATCTTCATCTTCATCATCCAACAAAGAGAAGAAGAGAAAAATTTAAAGTGGTGAAAAAAATTATTATTATTAATTGCAACAAAAAGTTACAATTTTGGAAGGCCTTCTTAATTAAGAGTAGCCCTCCTCTCCAAAAAGGAGTTACAAAAATTTTTCACACCTCTAACCCCTCACTCTCTACCCCTATTTATAGTAAACATCAGTAAATGAGAGCCATTGGATTGAAATCTTATCCAAAAACAACAAAAATCAGCCCTTAATTCGTAACAGAATTGTCAGTATCGATGCCAGCATCGATACAGGTATCGATGCAGGCATCGATGCCCTATCAAAATTCTGCCTTCACGGATGGCTTCGTCTCGTCGAGATAGGCGATTTTCATATATTATATGTTAAATTCCGCCTTCCGGATTGAGAGATATCGTCGTTTCTTTACGGCCAACCATCTTGAATATATTTTTTTTTCATATTTGATTTTTTTATTTTCTCCGGCTTCTACAGGCTACTCGGCTTGATTCTGGGCTTGGGCTTTTTGGCTCTTGCCTGTGTTCTTCATTTAATTCATGGGTTTTTGTTGAGAGATTGGAGTTTGAGCTTTATTCTTCATTAACCTGCAATTAAAAGATAAAAACAATTATTAGTGGTATATTTATTCATATAAAATAGATAATGAGGGTATAAAATTGTAATAAAATGTGATTATCATAAACATTTCCAAAGAAATTTGGAAATGGTCCCATGAAATCGATACCCCACAGATCAAAAAGTTCAACAGATAAGATGGGTTGTAAGGGCATCATATTTCTCCTAGTGACCTTCCCTAAAAGCTGACAGCGGTTACAGGTTTTGCAAAACTCGAATGAATCCTTACAGAGAGTGGGCCAATACAGCCCAGATCAGAGAACTTTTTTAGCTGTTTTTCTTGGACCAAAGTGGCCCCTACATGCTTGCTCATGACAAAATGATAGAACACTCCTAGTTTCTTCAGTGGGAACACACCTCCTAAAGATCTGATCAGGATAGTATTTGAACAGATATGGATCATCCCAGTAAAAGTATTTTACTTGGGAGAGAAAACGGGATCTATCCTGTTTGGACCAATAAGAAGGGATCTGGTTTATGACTATGTAGTTCACAATGTCAACGAACCATGGGACAGATTGGATTTGTAGGAGTTGTTCATCAGGAAAATGCTCATTGATCGGAACGGTTGATGTTGGTGTATTTGGGAGTCGAGAGAGGTGATCTGCTACGTAGTTCTCTGTTCCCCTTTTGTCAAGAATTTGGATATCAAACTCTTGAAGAAGGAGAATCCATCTAATGAGCCGTGCTTTAGCATCCTTTTTGGTCAAAAGATACTTTAGTGCAGCATGATCTGTGAAAATTTTGGTTAAGAAACCGATGAGGTAGGACCTGAATTTTTCTAAGGCAAAGACTACAGGTAAAAACTCTTTTTTTATGACAGAGTAATTTTGCTGGGCATCATTCAGAGTCCTACTGGCGTAGTAGATCACATGCGGTTTTCCATCAAACCGTTGTCCTAAAACAGCACCAATCGCAGAATCAGATGCACCACACATCAATTCGAAGGGTAAGGTCCAATCCGGTGCATGAATGATAGGAGCTGTGGTTAGCTCATTTTTTAGATATTCAAAGGCTTTGAGGTAGTCGGGAGAGAAGACAAATAATGTATCCTTGGCTAAGAGATTGGTCAAGGGTCTAGCAATTTTGCTGAAATCCTAGATAAAATGTCGGTAAAAACCAGCATGACCAAGAAACGATCTAACATCTTTGACTGTTTTGGGAGGAGGGAGATTGGAAATGAGATCTACCTTAGCTTTGTCCACTTCGATTCCCCTATTGGAAACTACATGTTCTAAGACAATGCCTTATTTGACCATGAAATGACATTTCTCCCAATTGAGAGTCAGATTTTTCTTCCTACACCGTTCTAGGGCCAGTTTAAGATGATGCAAACATTGGGAAAATGTGTCAACAAAAATGGAAAAGTCGTCCATGAAAATTTTGAGAAATCGCTCCACCATGTCGGAAAAAATGCTGATCATGCAACGTTGAAATGTGGCCGGTGCGTTGCATAATCCAAAAGGCATGCGTCGGTAAGCGAATATTCCATCCGGGCAAGTGAAGGTGGTTTTCTCCTGATCTTCGGGAGCGATAGGGATTTGATTGTAACCTAAATATCCATCCAGGAAACAATAGAACTCGTGTCCTGCTAAACGCTCTAACATTTGGTCAATGAAAGGAAGAGGGAAGTGATCTTTCACAGTGGCTAAGTTGAGTTTTCGGTAGTTAATACAGACTCGCCATCCAGTTTGGATTCGAGTGGGAATCAACTCATTGGCCTCATTTTGGATCACGGTGATCCCTGATTTCTTTAGAACAACTTGGACCGGATCACCCATGAACTATCAGAAATGGGATAAATTATCCCATGATCGAGACATTTCAGAATGTCTTTCCTAACAGCTTCTTTTATCACTGGGTTTAACCTACGTTGAGGATCTCTAGTAGGTTTGGTGTCATCTATCAAATGGATTCGGTGTTGAAAAATGGTTAGACTAATCCCTTTGATATCAGCCATGGTCCATCCAATGGCTTACCTATTCTCTCTTAAACCATCTAAGAGAACTTCCTTTTGACCGGTAGTCAAAGCAGAAGAGATGATAACTAGTAAAGACTCGTTCTTCCCTAAGTAGGCATACTCTAGATTTTCAGGTAGAGGTTTGAGCTCTAACTTAGGGGGTTTCTCCATAGATGGGCGAAGCTGGACTCGGGGTTCTATCTCTAAAGGTTCTCGTTTCCAGCCAACAGCAAAAACATGATTGACCAACGATTCTATCTCTAGTTCGTCATCAGAAAGCTCCTCAATCATTAAATCAGATGCATTTGTATCAGACTCACACTCTCCCTCTTGTTGTTTACTGGATATTCCTTGAATGAAATTCACTTCCATGGGTTCATCAGATGGATCACTGTGCTGTCTCCCTAAGTTGAAAATATTAAGGTCAACAGTCATATTCCCAAAAGATAGTTTTATCTGACCGGTTCTACAATTTATCAAAGCATTTAAGGTGGCTAAGAACGGTCTTCTTAGAATGACGGAGATTTGACTTTTGAGATTGGAAACGGGCTGTGTTTTCAAGACAATAAAATCAACAGGAAAAATGAACTCTCTAACTTTAATCAGAACATCCCCTACGTCTCCTTTGGGAATTTTCACAGATCTATCAGCTAACTGCAGAGTGCATCTTGTCGGTTTAAGTTCTCCTACACCTAGCTGTTGATAGACTAAATAAGGAAGGAGGTTGACATTGGCTCCCAAGTCTAGAAGTACCTTATCAATGTGAGTGTTACCTATGACGCATGGATTTGTGGGACAACCAAGGTCCTTGTATTTCAATGGCATGGGTTTTGAAAAAATTTCACCGAGGTTGGCAGCTAAGAAGACTTTCTTGGGGACATTGGTGGTTCTTTTCTTAGTGCATAAGTCCTTCAAGAACTTTGCATAAGAAGGGATTTGTTCGATCGCATCTAGGAGAGGGATGTTGATCTTAAGCTGTTTAAACGTTTCTAGGATTTTCTCAACCTGCGGGGAGTTTTTCCTAGGTTTGAGTCTATCTGAAAAGGGGGCAACGGGCCTATACCTATCTAGATCAGGCTCAATCTCATGTTCAGCGTTTTGGTCATCGGAATGAATTGCTTCATCGGAAGGAGTGTGTTAGATGGGCGAAGGGGTTTGATCTAGTAGCGTTCTAACCTGATTGTCTATTTGTTTCTTGATCGCAGTGTGTGAACTGCATTCACATGAGCTGGATGGTTTGAACTATATCCATTGTCTTTAGGGTTTGTAACAGGTTGACTTGGGAATTTTCCTTTTTCTCTCTCACTCATAGCAGTGGCTAGTTGCCCAAGTTGGGTTTCTAACCGGGCTATGGCTTGAGTGTTCGAGTTGAGCACTTGGCCGGTTGTTTGCATGAAGGAATTCAGAGTGGTGGATGACTGGGTCAACATGTTGGTCGTTTGTGTAGAAGCTTTGATCATAGCTTCTAAACCCTTTTCTAAGACACTTAAACGTTTGTCATGATCAGAATTTGAAGGATTTGTAGACTGGTGAGGATGAGGATGTTGGGTTGGAAAAACTGGGTTAGCTTGTTGGAAATTGTTTGGTGAGTTGAACGGGATAGTGTTTCCCCTAGGGAATTATTGGTTAGACGAGGGAATGAAGTTTTGATTTCCAGGAGAATTTCCTTGGTTCCATGCAAAGTTAGGATGATTTCTCCAACCTGGATTGTAGGTTGGAGAAAATGGATTATTTCTAGGACGCTGGAATGTAGCGTTCATCTGTTCTAAAGCATGGTTGTTTCCTAGGAGAGGGCATTCCTCTGAAACATGGGTAGAAGACTGACAGTTATGACATCGGGGGCAGAAACATGATTGATTTGAGCTGGAGCTCGTTCCTTAACTTCTAAGGCTTCTAACCTTCACAGAATCGTTTCCATCTTTTCTTTAGAAACAATGTTTGACTCCAGGGAAAGACCATTAGACTTAGATTGGGAAACTGATGAAACACTGTCATCACAGTGTTCCTACTACATTGTTTTCTCGGATAGACTCTCTAGGAATTTCCAAGCTTCATCTGTGTTTTTCCTCATAAAATATCCCTGACACATCGATTCTAAAGATATTTTTGAAGAATAGTCCAATCTTTCATATATGACTTGGCACAATCACCATTTTTCTAGACCATGATGAGGACATTGGATTAAAAGATCTTTGAACCGATCAAAATATTTCCAGAATGGCTCTCCCGGGATAATTTTGAAGTTTTGAATGCTGTTCCTAAGCTTTATCGTTTTGTGAATAGGGAAAATTTTCTTAAGAAAAACGATGACAAATTCCTCCCAAGTTGAGATGGAATTTGTCGATAAGCTGTACAACCATTTTTTAGCTTTGTCCTTAAGGGCAAATGAAATAAATCTGAGCTTAATTGTATTTTTGGTTAATTCTCTCATTTTAATCATAATACACACTTCCTCAAATTCCGAGATAAAAATATATGCATCTTCTGTTTCATTACCTAGGAATTTGGGACGCATGTTTATGTAATGCGGTCTAAGCTCGAAATTTGCTCCATTTACTTCGGGGACTCTTATGCAAGATGGAATTGCATTTCTGGTGGTGTAACACATATCCTGAAGAACGGGTTGATTTGTCATTTCTTGGATTGGTTCAACACGGATTAAACGATGAGAATTATCCCGAACCCAAGTTTGCCTACACCAAAACAAATATTTTTTTAAGGAAAGAAAGAAAATTAGTTTTTTTATATGAAAAGATAAAGAAAAATAAAAATCCTAACTAAAACAAATCAAAGCAATCACTTTTCAATCACTCTAATTCTAGGGTTTAGCCTAACTTAACTAGACCAGCTCCTAACTAAAAACTCCTACAGTGAAAAGATTAAAGTTTTACCAGGTAGTTAGCCAGGTAAGGATAGTACTAGAGGGTGATCAAAGATCAATTAAGTACCTATTTCCTTGCGGAGCGCTTTACGCAACCCCTAAACCTTGCCTTAGATACCAACTAATCTGAGAATACTTAAACCGGTTCACTTAAAGATTTCTTATTCCTTATTAAGCTCGAATCCTTAGGGGCCAACATCTAATGAGTTTTAGAAGGCTTGGGTTTGTGAGGAATTAGTGATTTGTGGGCTAAAGAAAGAGTAATGAAATCCCTTACCTTATCTTGATTGGGGGTTTTGCCCTTAAGAATGTTTTAAGTGTGTGGCAAATCAAGTGCTACAATCACTTTGGTGAATTCCTATACTATATAAAATACAACCCTAGAAATTAAAAGCGACTAAAAAGGATGACAAAAAGAATTTTTTTAATTATGGTCAACAACAATCAAATGTGAGAAGAGAGCTCTTGTTTGAATTTATTATCTTGTTAGTTAATGTTCAAGTGAAAGGTGGATTTTTATTATAGTCAACAAAAATAAAATTTTTTTAAATCCTAATTGTCTCTAATTGTGAATCTAACTAAAAATGGTGGAATTAAAAACTAGAAAGATGACTTACCCGAAAGCAATTCTCTAAGTTCTTGATCTTCAATCCAAGACTTTCAAGTTTCAAGCGGTTCCTTCACAAGAAAACACACAAGTTAAAGAACAAAAATAATAAAATCCTATTTAAGCACCATCCCCGGCAACAGCGCCAAAAACTTGATGCGGCATAATTAAGTACCAAAATTACAAGTGCACAATTGATCAAGTTATAATATAAAAGTTATCGATCCCACAAGGAAGATGATTTTAAGAGATTATTAGAATAGGTTCTTATGTTGTGTGCGTGACAAAATAGGATTAAAGAATAAGTATGATTGTGATAAGTGATTGTTGTGAATATATGCAAGAGATAATAAATTGAATTTTAGAGAAAAGAAATAAGAATCAAAGAATAAATGAAATCAAAGGCAAGAAAGAAGAATGAATAAAATTAAGAAATAAAAATCAAAAATGAAAAGAAAATTCAAGAAAGTCAAGATGGAAGTTTCAATTTAAGATATGAGAAATCTAAAATTTAATCCACTAACTAATCTCAATTACAAAATACAAATTATTCTCTTTTTATCATATTTCAACTTAGATTTATTAAGCATAGACTATCAAACCATTTAAGGAAAGTATAACCTATCAAATTATCATCTAAGTCAAAACTACTATTTATGATAGGAGCAACAACAAGATAGTAATCCTAGAATTCATAAGCATAACCTATCAAACCATTTAAGATAAGCATAGATTATCAAATTCTTCTTCTACCGATTAGTTTTCTAGTTGATTATCCTAAACATGAATATTTTAAGTGCAAGAGAATAATTTGCATAATATAAAGGAAATTAGACTAGCATCATATAATTCTAAGATTCGTACAAGAATTAATTTCACATCTTAAGAAATTAAAACAAGAAGAAAAAGAACTAATTACAAAATTAAAAAGAAAATAAAAATCTAAACTATGAACAAGAAATAAATCTAACCACAAAGAATTAAAATCTAAACTATAAAATAAATTACAAAAATTAAATGCAAGAAAATAAATCTAATCTACAAAATAAAGTGCAAAAAGAAATAAATCTACACTACAAGCATGAATGTAAATCTAACTAATAAGATATAATAAAGAAATTACTAAAAAGAAATAAAAGAGAAGAATAAAAGAAAAGCAAACCTTCAAACTTTTCTTCATCTCCATCATCATCATCCAACAAAGAGAAGAAGATTTGAAGTGGAGAAATTTTTTTTATTATTAATTGTAACAAAAGTTATAATTTTTGGAAGGCCTTCTCAATTAAGAGTAGTCATCCTCTCCAAATGGAGTTACAAAATTTTTCACACCTCTAACCCCTCACTCTCTATCCCTATTTATAGTAAACATCAGTGAATGAGAGCCATTGGATTGAAATCTTATCCAAAAACAACAAAAATCAGCCATAGATTCGTAACAAACTGTGCGCCATATCGATACCAGCATCGATAGGGGTATCGATGCGGGCATCGATGCCCCCATCGATGCGGGCATCGATGTCAAGCTCTCTTATTTTGCTTTCTGCAGAATTCTTCGTCCATTGGATTTTGGGCTTGGCCATTGGGCTTTGCTTGTTCTTTTGGGCTTCAACATTTGGACTTTGGTATTTTCTCTTGATTTTCTACTTGGGTTTTGATTTATTTCTTCATTAAATATTTGAAAGAATTCCTTTGGCTTCATGGGCTTCATTTCTTCATTAAATCAAGGGCTTTTTGTTGAGAAATCTAGAATATTCAAACAATTAGTAAAAATAGTTAGTCGTCAAAGCTTTAGTATAGCATAGAATTAATGTTGTTTAATTTATAATGTAAGTATCTAACAGACAAAGGGAAGAGAACTTACTCCGGCATTTTGTTTCGCTTTTCGAGGGATTTTCACATACACCAGTGAGCTGACCCTCCTTTTGGACCACTGCTGTGACATGCTTACAAGCACAAGTGTTAATTTTCGTGCTTGACAGAACCACAACATTGTTGCAAGGGTTCCAACTGTTGGATTTCTTGATGAAAACCGCTTTCCAAAATGAGTTTTCGA
>BQKN01062609.1:0-10452 GCA_022839385.1 Asparagus kiusianus
TTTTAGCGACGCTTTATTCTGCGTCGCTAAAAGATAAACTTTGGCCGACACTAACTTACGTCGCCAAAAGTATAGTTTTTAGCGACGAACAATTTTGCGTCGCTAAAAGCTATACTTTTGCTGACGCATAGCTTTTGCCGACGCTGCATGCGTCGCCAAAAGTACACGTTTTGCCGACGCAAAATATTATGCGTCGCTAAAAGATATACTTTTCCCGACGCATGACGCGTCGCCAAAAGTGTACTTTTGGCGACACAGTGTATTTGCATCGCCAAATACTTTCCTTGACGCACTTTTGGCGACGCGTTAGCGACGCTGCATTTTGCGTCAGGAAAGATTTTTCCCGACGTTTTTTAAACTTTTGCCGACGTTTTTGTTTTGTCGGCAATGTTGTATTTTGTTGTAGTGTGCCACTGGCTGGGGGGGGTGAGGCAGGTCTCTATTGGACTCTATAAGGCTCCGCCCCTGGTCAAAACCCCAAGCTTTGCTTTCCCTTCTGAGAAAAATGTCCAGTGTCTGGATTTATTTAGAATGGAAACACTAATGGCATCAAACCTTTTTCCATTCATGAGAACCACCTGATGGGTCTCCTTTGAACAGTTGTAGAGACAAGTTTGATCGGTATAATCAAAGGCTACAAGTAATGACAAAAGAGGCTAAGTTACCACTTACCTTCATCCATTCACCATCGAGGTTTAAGAGAGAGTAGTAATAAGTGGAAACAAATTAGGATAGGGATTGCTACTCGAGACTGAAACAATACCATAAATCCAATGAAGGGAACTTAAATTTTACTCCAGATCCTTGTGGGTTACAAGCGACTATATGAAGAAGAGAAACTATGATAACGCATTTCAAAACATATATGAATTCCTTTAAAGACCATGCATTGCATCGGTTATATAATTTTTCAGAATACAAGTAGCGGTTAAGTTCGTTATTGATGCACCATTAAAATCACATACTAAATTTATTTCCGTTACTTTTTCATTTACAATGGAAATAGTTAAAATCACATACTAGTAGCAGTAGATATTCTGAAAGAGATACTCTTACTGTTATTATGATAATGGAAACTGATTACTATGACAAAACATATATGGAATGTGGATTATCAAATATCATAGATGATTGATTTTATCACATCAGAGATCATACCAAAATATCCAGGAAGCCTTGAAAGAAAATAAGAAGGACCTACATCTGGGAACAAGCCCAAAGCTGTTTCAGGCATTGCAAAAACCTGTAAAATGGTTCAGAATAAGAGTTAAAATTGCAGAATAAGCCTCCTTACAATAAGAAGAGAGGAACTAGTATAGGTAAACAGAATGAAGAATGATTATGATAATCCTTATCAAAGTAAAATTTATTTGATTATTATCATGTAAGCATACTACAACAAGATAATTGCACATAGACCCCCTGTAGTATCGTTGCTTTGACTAACTACACCTTAGTTTCTTTTTGACAAATGACACTTGGGGGGGGGGGCGCCCCCACCACACACACACGCAAAAACAAAACGAAAAAAAACCTCCTTTTTTCTATTCTATTTTAGCCAAGGTGAAAATTTGGCAGATACTGCCCATGTATGAAATTAGTAAGACCATCTCCAATAGCTTCCCCATTTCCCACTTTTGAAGAATTTAGTTAGGTTTTTAGTCCAACAGATTTCCCATCTCATTCCCCAAAATAGGGATGAAGGAGAAAAAATGGGGAAGCTTCCCCAAATCTGCAGCATTCTCCAAATTTTTAGAGGAAAAAATGGATTCTTTAAAATGGGGAAGCTATTGGAGTTGGTGTAAAAATTAGTTGGAGAATATGACTTTTGTTTCTCCATTTTGAAGAAAATTTTGGAGAAGCTGTTGGAGATGCTCTAAGTCTGAGGGTAAGTGAATCAAACAATTTCATCCTATGGTGTTCATCTCCATCTTGTTTTATATACATAATGGTTTACCCTCCCATGAATTTGGAATGGTTTTATCCACCTTTTCTCAACCCGGTATTAACAGTTCCCATCATGTCCACCGCTTGTTTTGCATTGACATAAAGTATATTGCAATTCATAAAGATAGCCAAAGGCGTAGACACTAAACTTTTTATTTTAAAAGAAAAAGAATTGCTTAAATCTCAGACGACATTTTTAACACTTCTCATGTAATATTTTAATTAAAGTTTTGACAACATATTTCTGATGCACACTAAAAAAGAAAAATGCAACACTATTTCTTAAAATTTTACCTTCAACCAACAAGATTAAGCATACAAGACTGGAATATAGCACTGTTTCATATAAAGCTCCTCTTCCCCACCACAGAGATTAAGACCCCATCGTCAACACACAAAGAATAAGTGTAAATAAGAACACCCTGTAACAGGTTCCTAATGCATAGCATCCCCCTTTTTTGGCTATATGCTAATAACTTGTCACAGGGGTGATAGCTTCTCGTTCAAAAATATTTTTCTTTGAACATGCCTAGAGCAATGTTCAAAGAGCATGGGCCAAATTAAGAAACAAATCATTAAGAAACAAGTTTTTATCTAGCCAGAATAGTAGATTTCAGAAGATCAAACAGTAAGTAATGAATCTTTGGTCATTTCTTAGACACCCCAGAGGTTATAGCGAAAATGAAAGTCAATATCCTGCTCAGGCTATAACCATGCACTAAAAACATCAAAAGAAACCACAACTGGAATGAGCAAGAAACTGATTCCCTGGAAAAGTAGCAAAATTTCTCGATTTGCATAGAAGTTCACGCATGAAAAACTAAATTAGATATGGAGATTGTACCGATTTCTCTGTAGCGACTCGAAACCTTCCATGAATGGAGACACCAGCCCCACCCCCCATTACGATTCCATTCAGAATGGAAACCTTTAACAATCAAATTAGACCAAATTTAACCGCATTTATTGAGAAAAGCAATACAATTTTTTTTTCAGGAGAGATAAATCATATGATTCATGAATCACCTGAGGTTTTCTGTAAGTCGCAATTATATAGTTCAAGATATACTCATTCCAGAAAAAGTTTGCACCATTTGTCCAATGACCTGATGCATAACAAAGTCAACGATATCCATTCATGCTTTAACTAAAATCATCATTTTGCAGTATCAATTGGAACAGGACTTTCATATGATAAAAAAGCTAGCATGACCTATAGCTAGCAATCATACAACAAAAGAAGACAGCATGCAATTTTTGTCTCATAAGTAATAGCCAAGGCTCAGAATCTGGCGGGATCATTTAGTATTAGATATAAGAACCTTCTGTAGCAGAACGGGCTACTGCTGATACATCTCCTCCAGCACAGAAGGCCCTTCCCTTTCCCTAAAAGCAATGCATCAATCAAATATTGACTAATAAAATCAGCATAAGGTAATCAAAACAAGGAAGAATCAAAATGCAAAAAAAGAAGTAAAGTTGAGCATAACAAGAAACAGCTAGGGAAAAAATGATTACAAAAAAATACAAAACATTCAATTATAATAAAGAAAACAATGGGTTGTGGACTCTTCCTTTCTTGCCAAAAACTACAGTATTATCAATACTTCAAGGTTTTGTCATGTTGTAGCACATAGTCAGACCCGCATGTCCATTTTGCAACAGAATAATGGTTGGCACGTTCGTGTATGATAGACTTTCAATGGTCGCCTCGGATATCTATCCTCTTTAGTCTTTGCAATGAATAAATCCTGTGTATGCAATTATCAATAAAGAAAATATACCTTCATAATTAGCAGCTTGACTGTAGGATCTTCTTCATAAGCAGTGAAGAGCTTCAACATTTTCAAGATCTGAAACAACAATCACGATGTATAGTTATACTATTTAAGGCTGTAAAAAGACACAAATAAAGGCACAGAAACTTGGAGTTCTTTGAACATCATAGATGATGACTATATAATTTTGTTCCTGAAAGTTTAGTTCCACATACAAGACTGATGTAAATGCCCATAGACTAGATTATTTTTGGCACATTTTCTAAATGTTACCAATGTAATTAAATCCAAATATGTTTTACTTGAGCAAATACTATGGGAAACACTCTCCAAAGCATCTTCTAAGTACGGATGCAAAAGGATATGGATATCAAGTTATCAACTGATATATCATCATCCATACCTGATAGGATACAAATTACACACACACACACACACACACACACATACACACACATATACACATATACATATACATATATATACCTATAGATGTATATGTATGTGTGTGTGTATCTCCAGTAGGATATAGGTACAAAAATGGATATTTTTAATAAATTTGTCACAAAGAAGAATACAAATACAATAAAATATCCAGATTCATATCCGGATATCCAGGTATATGCAGCAATGAGTAGGATAAAATTATTTTAACATTAGATTAATAGATCTGAGATAACTTTAGTAATTTAGAGCTCTAACCTTTGCTAGTAGATATCTTGAACACATGGATGAACTTTGATTAGAGAAATTTCAATTCATTTAAACATTTTTTTTATAACATGACCTATATACTTTTGAATCTTATTCGTTTCCTCATACCTGCTTTTATCGCTACATGCTTTTGTCTTAATCAATTGGTAGCTATATTTTGTTTTGGCGGATATGAATTGCAGAGTTTTTCGTAACCCGAACTATGTTAGCTTCCAAATCTTAACAATGTACACCAGTACAAGTATAAGTGATTAATAAGAGGATACGGACATAACAACCATTATATCCGATCCGCACTTGTAACGTCCCGCCCCGGAATCCCAGAGTCGGTACGCTATTAGATCTGATGGACTGGCTCACAAACCACCACATGTCTTTTCAGCACGTTTTTGTCCTCACTCACGCGCTCCCTGGAAAACTTCCCAGGGGGTCACCCATCCTAGAATTTCTCCAGGCCAAGCACGCTTAACTTTGGAGTTTCTAAGAGTTGGGTTCCCGAAAAGAAGATGCATCTTGATGGTATGAGTATTCCAATCAAATCTATCAATACTAATCACATCACCCTCTCAAGGGTTGGGGGTATTACAGCACTTGCGCAATTTAGTAATTTATAGAACTATAATATATTTTTCGGGACTACGTGGTCTATGAAACTTCAACTACTTATAATATAATTTTGAAGTATTTCAACTTGTCTTACCGGTGTATCATATGCCGTGAAATCAACGGTTCAGAATTTTCTTAAAGTTGCTCTTTTTTCCCCCTTGATATTTAATTAAAAATACATCAAAATCTTTGCAACTTCTGTCTGTATGTAATACATGAGTATTACAACTCATCCAATGGTACGGATTTTCAATTTGAGAATCAAAAATTTAGATTTGATTTGATAGTAAGTGCACTTTCCATACTAACTATAGTAGCCTAGCTCAACAACAGATAATGCACATCGTATCCATTTCTAGTAATTAGACTCTAAAATTGGCAAACAATAATAATCAAATCCATACCATTTCAGAAGAGAGGGCGTTCAACTGCCGAGGCCTGTTCAAAGTCAGTACCCTCGCGCATCCTTTCTCTTCTACCAAAACCTAGCAAGAATTGAGCATCAAAAGTGTAAATTTTGGTTTTAATTGGGCTGGGCAAATCTTTGGAAAATTTGTTTTCTATTTTCTCTCAAAATTAAATGAGTAAGGAAATCAGAATGGGTAACCTGGTCGGTGTCGACGATGTTGCCTTTGATTTGGGGAGCGGCCATGGCTTCTTGCTGATTGAAAGCTTAGGGTTCTTTTATTTTCTGTAACAATGTTGGAGCCCTTTTCTGTAATAATTTGATGGAGGGAGTAGGATTGTAGAGCACGGAAGTGAAAACTGATTCAACTGACGTCTCTGCCATTTTCTTCATATTTTTCTTTTTCTTTTTCCTTTTTTTTTTCAATTTTTTCTCCAAATAAGTCAAAACTTTTATTGTTTGGGAGTTTACTAAGAAAAGGGATGGAAAATTAAATAATGGAAGGAAAGATAGGGAATAGAAGTGAAAAGAAAAAATATTGTCTAGAAGTTTAGTAAGAGGAACGGAAGTAAATTTGTTTTATCTTGTTTGGGAGTTCTAATAAAGAGGAGGGAATTAAAGTGGATATGTATAAAGTTAAATAAATATCTTTACATATTGGATGAGAGTATATTTTAGCCATTGATTTTAATGTCATAATGGTATAATTGTCTTATCGCAATGTAAAATTTTACATTGATTTTCATTCCATCATCTACCCCCTAATTTGGAGGGGAGGAAAATGGAAGGAAATTTAATTTTCCATTCCATCCTCTTAACTCCTCAAAAAAACTCTCAAATAAGGTAAAATTAAAATTTCATTTTAACTTCCATCTATTAATCTCCATCCAAACAAGGTGTACGTCTTCGCTCGCTGCTCTCATCTCGTGAGTCCCATATGGATACTCACCTTTTTAAGAGTTTTAGATATTTCCTCGAAAACCCAAAATAATAATGATAATAATGTAGATATTATTCTGTTATGGGACATATCTGTTGCACGAATATATGACTTGATGAGTCAGCGTCTCGACTAGCCCAACAAGCCAACACCCCAGTGTCGGCGCGAGAAGCGGTGACAGTCGACATGAGAGATCCTGACCTCCTAGACGAGTCGACATCTTTATATCGACTCGAGAGATGGTTATTAACTAAGACAAGACAATATTCCAACCAGTCGGACAGGCCGAAACTCCTGAGTCGACGCGAAAGACTGGTCGACACGAGAGACAACAACTCGAAGATATGATCCTATGGGCTTTGCTTCTCGACGAAGCTAAAGGATTTCCCTTATCTCAAACCTGTCAGCATAGGTGTCACTTCTCAACATTTTTTAATCTTTGATGATCATCATTATGTCTCCGTCCTCAACAGTCTTGAAGGCTTGTCGACTGCTGGCTCCCAATGCTGTCGAAGTGATCTCTTACCACCCACAAACTAACATGTGCGGAGCAAATGGTGACTTATTCTCCAACTCACTCCTCATCACCGCCTCACTACCGTCTTACTGCATACTCATGAAGTGACTAATCTGTCCTGGGCATCCCTATAAATACAGATGTTATTCGCTATAGCCAGAGGTTGGCAATCTAAAACCCCCCAAAAAAGCACGCACTACATAAAAACAAGAACACATAGTTCTGTTACTCCACCCAAGCTCAAGTTCATCAACTGACTTGATCGTCGGAGGTACCACAGGGGAACCTATCTCCGCCCTTTTACGACTCTTTATGTGCAGATTGCTCAATAATCATAAGTCCAAGAATCAGGCATAAAGTCGAAGAAAAAAGCGGCCCCTTGCAAACTCTGTGACTTTATTTGGCTGTGTGATATTTAACATCAACATATTCTATATTAATTTGTCCCTATCAGTTTTTGAAAGGGTTAATTATAGAAAACCGCATAAACTTTTAGGAAGTTGTGGTAACGACCCCACACCTCAAACCAAAAAAAAAAAAAAATAAAAAATAATAATATTCTTATTCTTATTATATTAAATCCTCCTGAACTATGGGAGTTATTGCAAATAACTCCTATGAACGGTCACTAAATTTTCATTTAATCTTCAAATCATATCATGTGCCAAAAAAAAAAAAAACAATTCCTCAGTCTAAAAAAATTACCTATTTATCCTTTTTAATAAAAGGGTATATTTTTGGACTAGGAATGAATTTTTTGTCTTTTCTGTCTTATGCTTACTAGTGACACATTAGAGTCCTTTTTGAACTAGGAATGAATTTTTTTTGTCTTTTTTGTCTTATGCTTACTAGTGACACATGAGAGTACTTTTTGAACTGGGATTGAAATTTTTGTCTTTTCTATCTTATGCTTACTAGTGACCCATTAGAGTTGGTGGTGCTAATATGATGATTAAAAGATAAATTTCATATACAATTCAGTGAAATAAATCAGTTCATGAGAGTTATGTGCAATAACTCATGGGGTCTTACTGCAACTCCCCAAACGTCTTGGGGTTGTCTATGATGAACCTGTTTTTTGAAATATTTAGTCTATGCCTCTGTGGAAAACATGTGTTTACGTAGGTAAATTATTATTATTATTATTATTATTATTTTGGAGAGCATCTGTCTCTAGTGTACCGCTAAAATACAGTCGATTTTATTCATGGACAATTGCAATTCATCTTGAACGAAATATGAATTACAAAGTGTACGAGAAAAAATAAATCACAATCATTCACTAAACCATTCACAATCATTCACTAAACCAACGTACATAATTGAAGAGTGGATTTGAGCCAAGTCTTCAGCATTTCTGCATACTCTTCATCTTCAACGGCCAAGAAATCAGTATAATCAAGTAAAGCACTGAAATTATTTTTGCTTAAATACCATTAGCAAGATACAATAACAAAAGCCTTTACCCCCACGTATTTGGGATCGGCTAAAATCTAAACATATAATGTGTTGGTAACTAAAGCAGCAAATAATAAAATGAGTAATGATAACTGTACAAACAATTTGCACTATTTTTGTACTAACACAAACAAAAGAGTGAGCTCCATAGTGACTCAAATGTTTTCTTGACATTTTCAAGAAAGAACCCTAAATATTTGTCAGTGAGAGGACAAACCATTTGTACTATGATTATCATTTTCCAAAATTCTTAAGCATTAGTATTTAAGGAGAAGAAATACAACATCACCAACAACAATTACTGTCATTATTCAGCATGTTTGATTCATAAACGTTATGCAAGTTTTATGGCTGTAAAAGAAGGAATAATTTTATTTGCTGTCATTATTCATCATTTTGATTCGTACACTTTTAACTTACAAAGAACAGATATTGACTTGCAACATAAGCCAGCATTATTTAGAGATGCAATTAAGGTAATGACTTTATTGTCTTCCAACACGTACAAGGCAGTCAAGACTCTAACAAACTTCCTCAGATTTTTGACAGGATATTTGGGTCATGACCTCCAGGAAGTTTCAATTCTTCCCACCCAGCATCATCAACCTTCGAAAAATATTTATCTACCATATCATCATCGATCTGATCCAACCGAGATGGCTCCCACTGCAAATACCACAACAGACAAGTAATTGCTATGCTGCAAACATGATAATTTACTTTTTCTAATCTAAAATAATTTTGGGTTTTGTTTTTCGATATTAATCCCTTAAATCGTTCATATTTTTAAATTAGTCTCTCAAATAACTGAAATTCCTATAAGGTCCCCCAATTCTTAAGTTATTTTGAAATTAGTCCCTCGAATTAAAAGTATAATTAGCAATTAGAGGGATTAATTTTGATCAGCTTATGAGAACTGGGAGACTAAATAGCAATTTCAATTATTTGAAGGATTAATTTTGAAATAACTTAAAGAATTAGGGGATCTAATAGCAATTTCAACGATTTGAGGTACTAATTTCAAAATATAAACAATTTTAGCAGGACCTAGGACAGATTTGAGCACAAAGAATCCAACCTTTGGGTTTCTATCTTTATCGACTAGTATAGCCCTGCATCCCTGCATGTCAAAAGCTTGGCTATAACACAGGCAAAAGAAATACGTTGATGGTAGATTAATCGCTGTAACAAATACCTCGAAGAAGTCCTTGCTGAAATCTTTTCGTAGAACATGGCAACACATTCTGTACTCTCGGATAAGGCATTGGCCAACTTGTTGAGTTCGCCCTTCTCTTATCTGGAACCTCACAACAAATAATGCAGATATATATCATAAATAACTTTACATCTCATCATGCTCAATGTCTATGTTTCAGTGTTGTATGTGGTAATGTTGTTCCCTAGACTATCCAAGCCGAAATTACTAAAAAGAGTTGGAGAAATTTACCAGCACTACTACAATAGACCCTTATAGTAACAGTTGATTTATTTAACCGTTGCTATTAAATCTTATTGATACGGTTACTAACAATTTTGATTTTTTCTTTCTATTTGAAACGGTTATCAATTATATCTCAATTAAATTACAAGGAAAAAAGATATTTTTATTAAAATTATGGTGGGAATCAAAATTTACGGTGACAAAATAATACCGCGAAACTAATTAAGAAGCGGTAAATTCTGTAACCACCCCCTCTCGATTAAAACCCTCGATCAACTCATCCTCATCACCGCCGCTCTCCCTCTGATTAAACCCTCCGCTCTCACCTCATATCCTCATCCTCATCACCGCCGCTCTCCCTCTGATTAAACCCTCCGCTCTCACCTCATCCTCATCCTCATCACCGCCGCTATCCCTCTGATTGAACCCTCCGATCTCACCTCATATCCGCATCCCCTCCGCAAGATCGTCCCAAAAAAACTCCGGCCGTTCTCAAAAACTCCGATCACGCCTCAAGATCACCTCTTTCCAGATCTTTGGGCGTCTGTCAGATCACGCCTCAAGGCCGCCTCTTTCCAGATCGTGGTTGCTTATCTCCCCCTTTCCGATTTCTAGGTACTTTAAACTTTCTTATTATTGTGACTT
>BQKN01062610.1:0-10344 GCA_022839385.1 Asparagus kiusianus
CAAACAAGGAAACCCTCATGTATATACCTTACATCTCAAATTGTAAATTCCTAAATACCAAACCCACGGTTCTAGTGCAATAACAATGATAAAAGGAACTCAACGAACACCAGAGCATAATTACAGTGCTGTAACATAGTCAACATGAATATCACAATATTTATTACATGAATATTGTGTCAAAACCTTCATAAGTGTTATACCAAGTCTACAAAAATCAGTATGTTGTGAAACGTGGTACAATAATCACATGCAGAGTTAAGAACCATGTCCGATACAAGAACTAACTACCAAAGTTTTCCAAACTCATAGTATAAGTGTCAATTGTCCAACACGAGGACAGAGAGGGATTATAGTCCAACACGAGGACTTCTTATGGATTATAGTCCAACACGAGGACTGTATAAGTGGTACAAGATCGCTACGATACTTGTAATAGAATCAAATCATCAACATCATGACCAAAACAGTGTATATGTCTCAAATTTATACCCTCAGGTCATCTATCATGTAGGGGCACCTAGTGGAACTAGTAACCAGGTCAAATAATCCAGATAAACCCCCGAATGGGAGCAAAAATACCCAAAGGCATCAAAACTGGAAAATCTGCAACAGAGAATCGTCGGTCGACCGATCCGGTCGACCGAACTCCGATACAAATCAGAACGGTCGCCCGCCAGAACCGTCGGTCGACCGATATCTTACTCGGTCGACCGATTTTGAATCGCGGTCGACCGATAATCTATCGCGGTCGACCGAAATCCAGCCGCGGTCGACCGGAGCCCTGACTCGAGCTCAGCGGTCGACCGCGTCGGTCGACCGCCGAGCGGACAAAACCCTGCCTGGGTTCTGTCAGCTGCTGAAACCTGTAACTAAAACTTTTGATTTCTTTGCGATAACATTTGCTGAAGCAAACCCAACATCAAACAACCAAAATCAGGTTTCGAAACTACTCTTTTAATAATCGAATCATTAAGGAATAAACCAAAACGTTTAGATAGGTTGTAAAAAGAAACGTTTTAAACTCCTGTTAGATAAACTTTCAGATCCAGATCTCAGAAACTAACATGAGAGATTGATTCTTAAGGTTCCTATTACTGAGAACTCGTTTTTGTACGAAAATACTGCTTGGGCTCATCAGAAATCTCATGAAAATCACAATGAAACAGTAAAAATAAGGGGGGTGAGGGATTAGGCGAGATGATACTCGCCTTGGTTGCTGCTAAATCTCCCACTGATTATCTCCTTCTACCTGAGCTGTAAACTCCCAAACAGCTCCTCCAGATCTTCCCCAAATCACCAGGACCAGATTAGGGTTTTGAGGAAGAAGAAGGAAGGAAGATGGGGCTAGGGTTTTGGTCTGGGATCAACAGGGGCCTCCTGGGTTGAGTTGGTATAAATACCAACTCCCCAACCCAACCCGAAACCCGAAAGCCCAAAGAAATAAGACCCGAACCCAACCCAAAAGAAAAACTCACTGGGCGCTGATCGGTCGACCGCGTCGGTCGACCGATCAGCACAAAAAAAGTTTTTATTGGCATTTGACCTGCTGATCGCCAACACACTCGATTTCTCTCACTTGAATATACCCGTTGGGGTCTCAAACACTGATAAACATATATATCTATATTTATATGGGTATTCGCCACAAGGGAAAACATTTACCATAGATAATTCACACATGTGTATACATATATACTATAGAAATTTTCGGGGTTTTACATTCTTCCCCCCTTAAAAGAATTTCGTCCTCGAAATTCGGAAATCATACTAACTTGCAATATGAACTCTCATATAACCTTATAGAGATATTTACACTTAACGATCTACAATGATAAGATTCTCGCTCAATTTCTAATCTGATGGAACTAGTACATCGGGTGAAAAATCCAAACAAGGAACCCCCCATACATATACCATGTGTTCCAAAAGATTAAAATTAAACGATAATATGCTCATTATAGTGTTACATGTAAACATAACCAAAGATGTGCACATAATCAAAGACATGAAATCAAAACAAGAATTCATTTACCTGCTCAACCAAAAGTGGGTAGTCACGACGCATGTCCTCCTCGCGCTCCCAAGAAATCTCCTCGATGCTTCCTCGGTTCCACTGAACTTTTACCAAGGGAATTACCTTGTTCCTAAGCCTCTTGTCCTCTCTGGCAAGAATGCGAACCGGAATCTCAATAGTAGACAAATCATCCCGAAGCTCAATCTCCGGTGTATCCAATACTCGCTGCTGCTCCTCGTCATGCAAGTGTTTCTTGAGCATAGAAATATGGAACACGTTGTGTATACTAGACATAGATGCGGGGAGATCTAGTCTGTAAGACACGGCTCCAATGCGCTCTAGAATCTGGAAAGGTCCAATATATCTCGGTGCAAGCTTTCCTCGCCTCCCGAATCGCTGTACGCCTTTCATAGGCGATACCTTAAGCATAACCAAATCTCCAATCTGGAACTCTAGTGGTCTTCGCCTCTTATCCGCATAACTCTTCTGCCGGCTCTGAGCTGCTAAAATCCGCTCCCTGATCAAGGCTACCTTCTCAGTAGTCTGCCTCACAAGCTCTGGCCCAAGCATCAAGCTGTCCTCTGGCTCGGCCCAACATATCGGTGATCTACAAGGTCTCCCATACAATGCCTCATACGGAGCCATACCGATCGTCGCTTGATAACTATTGTTATAAGCGAACTCGACCAGTGGAATATGATCCTCCCAACTGCCTTGGAAGTCAATGACACATGCCCGCAACATGTCCTCCAACACCTGATTCACCCTCTCCGTCTGGCCATCAGTCTGGGGGTGAAATACACTGCTATAGGATAGTGTGCTGCCAAATGAGTCCTGAAAACTCCTCCAGAAATGGGAAGTGAACACCGATCCTCGATCTGACACGATCGTGTCCGGTACTCCATGAAGTCGAACTATCTCTCGAATAAAGATCCTCGCATAAGTCTCAGCCGTATAAGTGGTCCTCACCGGAATGAAATAAGCTGACTTCGTCAATCGGTCTACTATGACCCACACAGAATCATTCCCCTTCTTCGACTTCGGCAATCCCACAATAAAATCCATGGAAATATCTGCCCACTTCCACTCCGGAATAGGCAAAGGCTGAAGGGTCCCTGCTGGTCTCTGGTGCTCTGCCTTCACCTGCTGACAGGTAAAACATCGAGCTACATAATCTGCAATCTCTCTCCGCATACCGCTCCACCAGAATCGCCTCTTCAGGTCCTTGTACATCTTGGTAGTCCCTGGATGTACTGTGTACCGAGTACGGTGCGCCTCATCAAATAACTCCCTCTTCAGCTCTGCACTAGCTGGCATAACCAATCTACCCTTCATCCGTAGACCTCCATCCTCTCCAATGGTCCAATCAGTCTTAGGCTCTTTGGAAATCTCCTCCTTGCGGGTTTGAATCCAAGAGTCCTCCAACTGTGCTCTGACAATCCTGTCACTCCAATATGGCTGTACTGACATGGCTCCCAAGAATGCACTGGTTCCTCCAATCTCGGGTCTAAAATCAAACTGGCTAAGGGTGGCAAGATCTCTGTACAAAGAACACCTCAAAGCCGCAACCCGATGTCTACGCTTCCTACTCAAAGCATCTGCTACGACGTTCGCCTTCCCTGGATGATACTGAATCGCGAACTCGTAGTCCTTGATAAACTCAATCCACCTCCTCTGCCTCTGATTGAGTTCCTTCTGAGAAAAGAGATACTTCAGACTCTGATGGTCTGTGAACAGCTCAAACTGCACTCCATACAAGTAGTGTCTCCATGACTTCAGTGCAAATACCACTGCTGCTAACTCCAAGTCATGAGTCGGGTAGTTCTGCTCATGCACCCTCAACTGCCGTGAGATATAAGCTACTACCCTCTGAGTCTGCATCAATACTCCTCCTAAGCCTGCCAACGACGCATCCGTATACACAACGAATGTCCTGTCGCTGCTCGGAATGGTCAGAACTGGCGCTGAAGTCAGCTTAGCCTTCAAAATATCAAAGGCCTCCTGGCACTCCCTGCTCCATATGAACTGCACACCCTTCTTCGTAAGGTGTGTAATCGGTGTCGCAATCTTTGAGAAGTCCTGAATGAACTTCCTGTAATAGCCAGCTAGACCCAAAAAGCTGCGGATCTCTGACACCGTCTTCGGTGGCTCCCAATCAAGAACTGCCGAGACCTTAGCTGGGTCCACTGCTATGCCCTCTCTGCTGATGACGTGGCCAAGAAATCTGACTTCTGAAAGCCAAAACTCGCACTTGCTGAACTTAGCATACAGCTGATGCTCCTGAAGAGTCCTCAATGCTATCCGTAGGTGCTCCTCATGATCTGCCTCCGATCTCGAGTAAATGAGGATATCGTCGATGAAGACGATCACAAACTGATCTAAGAAGGGACGGAAAACCCGATTCATCAAATCCATGAATACCGCGGGTGCATTGGTCAACCCAAATGGCATGACCAAGAACTCGAAAGATCCATATCGAGTGAGAAAAGCGGTCTTGGGAATATCCATCTCCCGAACCCGCAACTGATGATAGCCAGAACGAAGATCAATCTTCGAGAAATACTACGCTCCCTGCAACTGGTCAAACAAGTCATCAATCCTAGGTAGTGGGTACCTATTCCGGATAGTGACCTTGTTCAACTCTCGATAATCTATGCATAATCTCATACTGCCGTCCTTCTTCTTCACGAAGAGGACTGGCGCGCCCCACGGAGAATGACTCCGGCGAATGAAACCCTGAGCTAGCAACTCGTCCAACTGGGTCTGAAGCTCCCTCATCTCAGCTGGTGCCATGCGATAGGGTGCGCGGGATATCGGGGCTGTGCCTGGCTGCAACTCGATACAGAACTCAACCTCTCTCACAGGAGGTAACCCAGGTATGTCCTGAAAGACATCCTGATACTCTGAGACAACTCTAGTCTCCAACAACTCAGCTCCCTGATCCCGTCGCATCACCTCCTCGATGTATGCCAGAAATGACTCCGCAAGTCGGTTGCCCTGAGAGGCGGCTACAATCATCTCGGACCCGTCGGATGCTCGCAATTTGACTGTCTTCGCAAAGCAGTCAATACTAATATGGTAGGAAGACAACCAATCCATACCAAGGATGACATCGAACTCGGACATATGCAACACTATCAAGTCCACTATAAACTCCGACTCGTCTAGACTGACGGTACACCTCCTACATACGCTCTCTAGAAGCGATATCTCACCTAAAGGGGTGGAAACAGATAGAGGGGTGTCTAGGGGCTGAGCTACGAGCTGGAGTCTAGCCATAAATGCATGCGAGATGAATGAATGCGAAGCTCCCGAATCGAAAAGAATACGGGCGGGAAGAGAGTTCACGAAGAACGTATCCTCCACTACAGCTCCGCTGGCTCCATGATCACGAGGCACCACTGCATATACCCTGCCCGTGGCTGAAGACTGCTCTGCTGATGGTGCTGGAGAATAGGGGATAATCTGTCCCTGGGAAACATCCTGAACTGCCCGAATCTGTCCCTCAGTCCTCTGAGCTGCTGGTGGTGCATCGAGTCTGTTCTGCTGACCCTGACCTCTGCCCTGCTGGCGCTGCTGCTGCTGCTGGTTCGGACCCTTGCCCTGCTGGCCTCCTGCTGGTGCGCTGCGGCATTCAGATGCCTTGTGCCCGACCTTGTGACAGTTAAAGCAAGAACCCTGGAACTTGCGCTGCTGATGCGCTCTCTGATCCTGCTGGGGTCCCTTTTTATAAGGGCCCTGATGCTGCTGCTGATGACCAGAAAAACCTCTCTTGTTCTTGCCCTTGTCACTGCCCTGTCCTGTCTTGGCCTTCCCCTCCTTGTCCTTCTGGAACATGGAGGTCTCAATCTCCTGAGAAGTGGCAGCCTCAGCTACCTCCCTGACTGAATAAAATCTCCTCGACACAAGATATCGTCGGAGATTAGGGCGAAGCCCAGCCAAAAACATCTGAGCCTGACGCTCTCCTGTCTGCCACATGCCCGTGAAGTGCAATAGCTCCATAAACCTGCTCTCAAAATCTGCCACGGTCATATCTCCCTGAGTCAACCGAGATAACTCGAGCTCCTTCCCAGTCCGTGCTGCGGAAGAAATATACTGGCCATCGAAGAAGTAGGTAAAATCCTCCCATGTGAGGGTCATCCTCTGCTCTGGAGTGAACTGGAGTCGATACCATCGCTCGGCATCTCCCTTCAGGCTGTAAGATGCCAGCCTCTGCTTCTGAACAGAGTCTACACCGAGTATCTCGAGAATGTTGCTCACATCCTCCTTCCACTTGTGGGCAGCAAGAGGGTCTGGTGACCCCTGAAACTCCGGTGCCCTCATCTTCTGGTACCTCTCCACCATACGGAGCCAAGCCTCCTGCTCTGTGGCTCTGTCTGGTACTGCTAGAGGAATAGCTGCAGGCGCGGCCTCTGGGGGTCTCTCTCTAACAGGAACGGCCGGTATCCCCTGCTGCTGGGCCGCTGGTGGTGGTGGTGGTGGTGTCGGTGGTGCTATATGAGTCGTCACCATCGCCTCGATAGCTGTCATCCGGGCAAGAAGAGGTGCCATGAGGTCCACCAGGTACTGAGGAGCCTGCTACGGGCCTGGTGGTGCCTGCTCCTGCTCGTGCTGAGCTGACTGCTGTTCAGGTGGAGTCTGCCGTGACTCTGCCTGGCTAGCCCTCCTGGTACGGGGCCTACCTCATCCTGCCATCTCTCTCCTGATGGTAAGAAGAATAAAATTTCCATGAGTCAAATAGGCCTTTATAAATAGCGTATCAAATTGAAATTTTTCACAACATATAGTATTCACACAAATACTTTGAATCTATATAAAATAGTTGTCATAAATAAAAAAATATTCTCAAATTTTGAGATATACGCATATATCGTCCTCACTCATACTAGGAAATCCTTTCGGACTCTATACATGAATCCTAAGAAACTCTATCCTAGCTCCACGACTCGACACAGGATGATCCTAAGGATACTGGAACTAGAGCTCTGATACCAACTGTGACGCCCCTGAGTTCACACAAGGCTGCAGTCCAAGGTGAAACCAAGAATGTCAAACCTGCCATGCACTACACCGTGCAATAACATGTTTCACCATCACAATTAACATCTATCTAGTAGAATCAATAACAGGTGTAGGTACAAAAAGCAAGTAAAAGATAATGCTCGAATAACTGATGAAATCTGAATGATCAAATAGATATCTCACCATCCAACAAATGGGAATACATAAACAATGTCAGAATAGATAAACAGGGGTACTGAACAAGTCTCAAGTACAAACATCTGACCCAAAAATGAAAATAAGGCACACAGCCTTTACAACTTCTAAGAAATAGTTCTCAATGTCTAATCATCTATTACTGTGGAGCTCAAGATACAAAATACATAACAAAATGTAAAAGCTGAACACTAAAGTGATCCGCTATCCACCTGCGACACTCCGTGCTCCTGGCTCGTGACCTGAAAGGGGGAGGGACAACGAGCGTCAAAGCGCTAGCGAGTAACATCACAACCAACCCCCAAGGGAGTAGGGCTCGTTGTGTATGAAAATACAGATAATATATAAATAGATCTAAACTCATTGATCGTACGAAATAAGGGTTTAAGTATTTAAGAATCTACAACACGAGAATAGGTACGTCGAGCGAAATAATCCAAACAAGGAAACCCTCATGTATATACCTTACATCTCAAATTGTAAACTCCTAAATACCAAACCCACGGTTCTAGTGCAATAACAATGATAAAAGGAACTCAACGAACACTGTAAGGACCGTAAAATTTTGATACTAGTTAAAATAATTTTCTAGTATTTTAAAATATTTAATTATTATTTTTAAAAGTGTATTTTTATTTTTCTCGATTTCCTATAATTTCTATGATTTAAAAATCTGATTATATATTTATTTAAATGATTTTGATATTTATAAAATTTATTTTGTGCGGTAAAATTTTCTAGAATTAATTTGTGGTGTTATCGGTACTATTACGTATTATTTTAAATAATATATTGTGTTATTAATATTATTGCAAATTATTTCACATAATACATAGTATTATTAATTACGTGTTTTTGGTATAAATTATTGAATTATTCTACTGTTACATATTTTCTATCGTATTAGTATAACTAGTACGTTTTACTGTGTATATAATTATCCTATAATTATTTGATTTTAAATATAAGTAAATATATTTTATTATTATTTATTCTTGTTTAATTATATAATATGGGTATTTTTCGACTATTTCGTATCAACTGTTGTAATAGCTCAACATGTACGTTTTTAAGTGTAGATAATTATTATGTAATTAGTTTAATTTTTAAGTACCCAATAGTATTTATTTTAATTATTTTAATCCCTAACCCTAACCCTAATATATATTATATATATGTGTGTTTATATTTTCCCCTCCTCTCTCTCTTTTCCTGTTCACAAAGCCGCCGCCCCAACACTTTCTCTCTCTCTCTTTTCCGTTCTCTCTCCCCGATACCCAAACACCGCCGTCAGCCTTCCCGCTTGCCTCACCGTCTCCTCCGACCCGTCGTCCCCTTCACCGCCGGCCACCGCTCCGCTCCCCTCTTCCTCCGACCTCCCCTGTAGCTCCGTCGAACCCGCCGACGCCTCTGAGATCCGCCGCAGCGACCATCCCCTCAGGCGAGCTCGAACCCACTTCGCCGCCTCCCGCCGGTCCGCCTTTAACACCACCGAGCTTCGCCCCGACGAGCCCAGTCCTCCCGCGCTGACCTCGCCTCCGTCCACCTCCGAACTCCAAGCCACCGCCTCAGGCCATCTCCTCCCCTCCCCGCCTCCGGTTTCCTCTCTCAACCGCGCGACCGCTGCCGCCTCCTGTAGCCTCCGTCAGCCCTTCAACCGCGTCTCCCTTCTCCGACGAACAGCCCTCGACACCGACGACCGCCGCCCAAGCCTCACCCCCGCTGCCCTTGCAGTTGCCGCCACCTCCTCTCTATCTCGCTCAGATCCAATCGCCATCGTCACGATCAGCCCCTGCAGTCCCCGTCCGCCTCCTCGTCACGTTCCTCCATGCTAGATCTGATCCGCGTCGTCGACGTCAATTCATTCGACGAACCCGAGGCAAGATCCCGCTCCACTTGACTCGCCAATTCCTATTTATATCTGTCGATAATTAGTTGCATAGATTAGATTATGAATTGTTATTATCTGCGTGGGCTTGTTGATGAATGGTGAATTATCTGGTTATGTAAATTTATAATTGTTATTATCTGCGTGGGTTTGATAAAAATATTAAATAAATAGTAATTATGTGATGAATAGTATTTTCAGAACCAATATAATAAGTTAAAGAATTTATTTTGGGTAACAGAATTATTTTAGATTAATTATAATATTTTTAGAATTTTTATCGTGGAAGGAAATTATTTTAGAATGATGAATGTTTTCAAAGAAGTTATTTTGGTAAAAGTTATTTTTATGTTATGACCGTGTGATTGATAGTTGAAGAACACGACGTTTCATGTACATTGACACCGACATGTTGACACTCTTATTTATGCTCACTCATGTCATATATGCACACCTGATTTCATCACTAGCTTATATAGTCATGTTCATCATATGATTTGCATAAGATTAGTTGTATTTATTTATTATTTCTTGTTTTGTTGAGAACCGTTAATAGTTCATGTCCTTAGTTGCCTAGTGTGACGTGAGCAAGACCTAGATACCAGTGTATGGTTGACTTAGAAAAGCAAGATGAGTTGGGGTGGGAAAGTCTATGTTTATATAATCGGATAAGACTGTTGATATATCTTCCAGGTTCGTACCAGTGGATCGGTGTCGCCACTGGGATTGGTTGGTTTGGTAAGTCACAGTGGATCGGTGTCGCCACTGGGATTTATTGATTTGTTGAGTCACAGTGGATCGGTGTCGCCACTGGGGGCTGATTGGTTGGATCAAAGTAGATCGGTGTCGCTGCTTTGGTTCATGAATTTATTGGTTAGATCAAAGTAGATCGGTGTCGCTACTTTGGTTCTTGAATGTATTTGATGCACGTGGGGGATATGCGAACAGTCAGTTATCCGATAATATGAGCGTTGACTCTGTGTGAGATATGAACCGGTGACCTGTTATAGAATGGCTAGTTACATGACTTGTTACCAGTGGATCGGTGTCGCCACTGGGGTTGGTTGGTTTGTTGGATCAAAGTGAATCGGTGTCGTCACTTTGGTTAGGATTTATGGATTCTTGTGAGATGTAGGCCAGTTGTATTTCTTTCCATACCTAGATTAGGATTAATATTTAATTATCTACAATTTGAGACATATGGTATATACATGAGGGTTTC
>BQKN01062611.1:0-14353 GCA_022839385.1 Asparagus kiusianus
TGCACGTGCAATCCAACTAGTTTTTATAAACAGGGAAGTCTGATTTTGAGATTAAGTTGGGAAGCATCCTTGCTGAATGAACCTAGAGGAAAATTTTTAAATTTCCATGGATAAGTAATATTACGCAATGTTCCTAGGGTAAAATTTAAATGTCTACATAAATTTCACCTGATGTCTCCAAATTCATCAAATTCTTCGATATACATGTCACAGAAGAAATACAATAATTTACAACGCTTATAGCCTTATACAACAATAAACGCCATAAACTATGTACTTCGCTACCCAGGATTTGTATAGCCTTTCTGAAGTTGCGAGCCAAGCTCAATCAAGAGTCCTCAGGTAACGCAGATGCAGTATCACCGAAGTAGGCAGTAATTCCTTTCGTCCTAGTTTTTACTTGATTCTCTTCCATCTGGAGTTCAAATGTTAGAGGTCATTATTCTCTGGTTCGGTTAGAAAAATGTGAAATGGCACAAATAAAATGAATAGAGATAGAAGGCATGAATGAAAAGTATTGTTAATCCACTGGATTTAGTTTTAGGGCATGAGTGATTCTAGAAAAGAACACAACAAGATAGGGATGATAAAAAGTGTCTGCCTACACTGCTGACAGTGTGAACAATTTAACGCCATATTTAATGCTTTTGAAACAAGTCCATAATAGTTCCAGAAGAAAACGTTAGGTAACGAAAATGATTGTGAACTACATTGTCAACTGACAAATGATCATAGATCAAGCAACAGCACAAGGTGTCTTGCTTTTTATAATATGCAATGCCATGCCATATTTTTTTTCTCAGGCTCCTCCAGTGATCAATTTTGATAAGTATTTCTATAATCTTTTTCATCCCAGTTAAATTACTTAATACTTGTAGTCAGCGATAATGATGATGACCTACAGATGTTCATATAATAATTCAATGAAATTTGATAATTTGCATCGGTGCTAATTCCCCGGTAATGTTAATTTGTGAAGGGGGAAAAAACAAAGCATGAGTTATTTGCTAATTGCGTCCATGCTAATTGACGCGTAATATGCAAGACAAAATCAAAATATGTAGGGCATGTGTAATAAATAGCGATAAGATTACTAAATAGGGTTAATAAAAGAAAACCCCCAAAAACTTTGGGGAGTTGCAATAAACTCTCACCAATAAGATTACTAAATAGGGTTAATAAAAGAAAAACCCCAAAAATTTGGGGAGTTGCAAAAAACTCCCACCAACTTTTTTTATTGCCTAAACCCCCATGAACTTTTGGGGAGTTGCACATAACCCCCACATGAACTTTTTTATTTCACTAAATTTCACATGAAAGTTTCTCATTTAACCTCCAAATTAGCACCATCAGTTCTAACATTTGTTGTGGCAATCATGTGCCAAAAAAAATTAAAATTAATTCCTTAGTCCAAAAGAAATATCTTTTTTCCTTATAATAAAATAGTATTTTTTGGGACTAAGAAGAAAATTTTCATCTTTTTTTCGTCGTGTGCTTACCAGTGACACTTTAGAGTTAGATGGTGCTAATTTGGGGATTAAAGAAATTTTTGTATGAAATTTAGTGAAATAAAATATTTCATGGGGTTATGTGCAACTCCCCAAAAGTTCATAGGGCTTAGTGTAATAAAAAAAGTTGATGGGTGTATATTGCAACTCCCTAGAAGTTCATGGGGGTTTTCTATAATTAACCGTACTAAATATTTATACTAAACAGTAGTGAGTATATTACAAATGAAACATCAGATAACAACTCAATTGAATTTGCTAGTTGCATCAACAATAGCTCACCCATATGTATTAATAAGACCAAAACCAAAATGTGCATAATTAGCTAATTGGATACATGTTACTCCACATGTTACTTTGACCACACCAGTATGTGTGTTGCATTCACTCTAGTTTATCATATTGTACTCTCCGACCATAATTAAAATCTTTGGCATCTGTACCAGACACAGAAAGAACGCAATGATAAATCCAAAAATAAATTTATCCACAATAAGACATACCTTTAGATTCAGGGGCGGTGAAGACAACCAAGAAAGCTCTTCCACCTCGTTTAGGTCCATATTACGCGGCAGGAACATGATAATGTTAGGCGTTATAGACTGAGCAGCTTGAAAAATTGAATATCTGCATATAAAATGGTTTGACTTCTTTGTAATAATCTATAAGAAACTTCTCAGATTAATTAGGGAATTAATTAAATAAATTTAATGAACAAGTCAGCATTTCAGTGTACTAAAAAATGAGATATTTTGTCTGATTGTAAGTACCATACTTGTTACTGGTTAAGAAATTTGAACAGTAGCTTCTATAGCAGAATCTGAAATATGAATAGTGATTATCCAGACTATATAATCATAAGCATGTTGAATAAATAAAAACAACTCTACGGCATATGCAATAGTTCTTGTATGTGTGGTAACTATTAATTCTCATATATGATGCAATGACCTGCTAAAACAAATGTATAAATTATAATTGCTTATGATAGCATGTGTTCAACATAAACATGTGATATGACACAAATTTCAAGAAGTTATGAGGAAATTGATCTATGTGAGTTCATGTTCCACATGTGGTTCATGAACCATGATGAACATGAATTCACCAAGTTTGAGTTGGTTGCAGTGTTTGTATTGTATGTGAGGTTCATGACGCATGTGAAATTGGAATCAAGTTGGACACCACATTTGTGTGGTCCATGATGTATGTGAATTCTTGATTTGTAACTAGATGCAAATTTCTAGTGTATATGAGGTCCAAGATGTATGTGAATTAGCCAAGTTCGAGTAAGACGGTTCGTGATAGATGCAGATTTCCCGACTTTGACTTCAACATAAGTTCTCGTTCAAGATAAATGTTGAGTTGAGATGAATGAGAATTTGTGTCACACAATAAGTACGTGATGAATGTGTGCCCAAGTTCTATATGATTCTGTGAACAGGGATTATCCATACACAATGATACCAAGTTTCATACGAACGAAAGTTTAGAAATTGGTTTTATCATATTGATTTTCAAGGCTTGGAGATTTGAACCGAACCATCCGGTGTAATAGTGTATGAAGTATGAACTGTTGATGGACTAAAGTTCTTCATTGGACATGAATTTGTTGAATCAGTGTGATATAGAAATTGAGACGCACATGAGCTCGAGATGGACGTGAGTTCATAGCAAAGCAGAATAGAAGCTTAAAAGTTATTGTGATCCGTACATTTGGAGTTTTGACTTATTTTAATTTAGCATATATTATGGTCGGTGAGTTCCAACGTTGAATTTAGCTTAAGGGCATTCAGGTTTATAGCATTTGAAATTGTTTTTTATTTATTTATTTTTATGTTTAAGGACATAATGCTCAGGTCCGTACAATTTGAAATTGATTCTAGTTTAAGGAGATTGTATCCCTGGCATTTGAATTTGATTTTTGAAATTAATTTTTGATCTCTATTGAAGTACAAAAGTGATTCAGACATATGTGCTTATGATAATTAACTAAGTCATTCAGCATCATACTTGAGACTAGGAAGATGCTCAATGGTGAAGGTTCATTTTGGTATAGATATACAAGAATAAAGAGTATACGAAATTGTCCAAACAATCACAGGATCAAACATACAAGAGAAAGTCAACTGGAAGTTGTATATGTCTGATTGATGGAGCAATAGAAAGATAATGTAAGAGATCTACACATGATTAAATTGATTTAGAAAAATTAAGGAGGTAGTATGGTGGATTCTGGGGGGGGAAACAAGTATTTAGAATGTATATTGATGTGATCAATATACATGTCTAATAGAATAATTATAATTTATGTTTTGGGAAGTAAATGAGTGGAACATTAAGGTTTTATCGCATAAGAATTGTTGTCATACTGCGAGCGAGACATCCCTCCAAAACTGAATTGAGTTTAGAATGAATGGATCATACTGCTGGAGCCAGGCTTCAGCTTTATAAAAATAAAATTTCATGTTGCTTATATAGGAAACAATATCGTGAGAATGGATAACTATGAAAACAGACAGAAGGAATGACAAAACTAGAATCTAACATGAAACTTGATGTTTGCAACTGGTATCAATCACTACTATCAATATGAGCAAGATATAGTTTTTCAAGAAGACATCAATATCGCAAAGCAATAAGCATACCCATGTTTTGGTTTGAGCATGTCAAGAGTAAAGTTCAGAACTTTGCTATATGATGGACCTCCCCATGGTGGTGCAAGAAAGGCTATATCACCCTATAGAGCATGAAATTTTTTTAGCACAAATAATAATAATAATAATAATAATAATATATGGTTCTTTTGTCAGGCGCCTTAGCACTTGCCTAGCTCACATTCTTCTCTATGTTTATATAATCATTTATATTTCATTTTTAACTTTTAGAGCACTTGCCTATCCTAGTAATATACCTATATACCGATCTATATAACAAAAATAAATCCTTCATCCCAAAATCGTTGTGGTCTATTACTAGGTCTATTACTACTTATTATGTACTAAGTAGCTGTATTGCATTACTTTAAAAAAACATTGAAAATAAATGTGACCCAACTGCAAATAAACAATAAAAAAGTAAATAAAAAAAAAACTACTTACCTTCAGCCGTGGTGCTAGCTGGAAAAAATCCCCAATTACAAAATCAATATAATCCTCCACTCCATAAATATTGGCATTATTAACCGCAAGCTCCACTCTTTTAGCATCAATTTCAATCGCAATCACATGACATCTACTAAAAAAATAGAAAAAATTTTGACCTTATTCCTCAACTTGTAATTGGGGAAACAAACAGAGGGATGTGGTGCGATACCTCGAGGCGAACTGTATGGCGTTGCCTCCGACGCCGGAGAAGCAGTCGATGACGAGGGAGTTATCGGCGGCAAGGGACGCGTGGCGTGCTGCGATTGGCTCTGGGGTGACGGAGAACCAGCCCTCTTCGTCCAATTGGACGCCGGCGTCGTACTTGGAGAAGAGAGTGTGGCGCTGGAGATAGTATTTGGCGATGCGAGGGCTGACGATGGCGGGAGTGGTTAGGGTTTTTCTAGGGTTTTGGGGTTTCGAGCGCTTTTTCCTTCTGCGTTTCATTTCGAATTTCCTTCTGCGTTTCATTTCAAGCCTTGAGAGGGGGAGGAGAGAGTGTTATAAATTGTAATGTATAATGACTTATTGACGTGGCTATGATAATGTAAGGCTACCTAGCAATCAAATACTTCGCTTCACATCTTTACGCTAAAGTACATTACTCCTCTATACTCATACAGGAGGATTAAAGATTCACTATTTATACTATATTAAATTATTGTAACATAACTACCATAGTGATATCACTGTAGCACAAAAACAGATTTTTGTAGCATTTTAAAAAGTCTTGTAGCATTTACAAAAAAATAATGTATCATTTAAAAAAGAATTATTGTAACAAAAATAAAAAAAAGGGGACTGTGGTTTGGTATTTCAGAAGAATGAGAAGATTGGGTAGGATTGTATTGGCTATATAGATTCTGATTATGCGGAGGATCTTGACAAGCGTCGGTCTACTTCAGGATATATATTTATATTGGTAGGAGCACCAGTGTGTTGGAGATGTGCACTTCAGTCTACAGTGGCTCTTTATACTACAGAGGCAGAGTATATGGCGGTGACTGAAGCTGTGAAGGAGGCTTTGCGGTTGCACGGATTGTTGGATGACTTGGGGATTGCACAAGAGACCATTTGGGTGTATTGTGATAGCATGTCAGCTATCTATTTGGCAAAGAACCAGGTTTATCATGCACACACGAATCACATTGATGTCAAATTTCACTTTGTTCGAGATATCTTGGATGGTGGAGATGTCATATTAGAGAAGATCCACACAAAGGACAACCTTGCGGATATGTTAAGCAAAATTGTCTCGGGTGTGAAGATTGGTCATTGTTTGGAGCTATTGAATATTCTTCGACGTTGAGGACCTTTGGAGGCCATTTGGGTGAACTATATGAGCCTTGATTCCTTGGGCAAGAGGATATATAAGCAGTCATTTTTGATTCAGCCGGTTGGAGTAGTTGACATTGATGTGGGGAGATTGTTTGAGCTCTCGTTCGGGTTCCCGACTTGTTGTGGATTGAGTTCGTTGTCGTGGAGTTTACTCCACTTCGTACTGGACTCAACAAGTAGGACATTTGGTTACCTTTTGGTGTCAGCTCAGTTTAAGAAAACTTCACCGAGGTGAAAAATTGTAGAAATGACGAAAACGACGAAGAAGAATAGGAAAAATGAAACAGGCAGACTTTTGGATGCAGTCTCGTCGACCGCGATGCTAGGTCGGTTGACTGTGAACCCTGTTCGGTCGAGCGCTAGGCTAAGTTCGGTCGACCAAAACCCTATAATCGTTAAGCTGGGTTTTCAGCCTTCTGGTCGGTCGATCAGACTATATGTGCGGTCGACCGAATCGCGTTTTTGGGTCTGGATCCAGTTTCCTGATTGGTTTGGGTTTGTCGTTCATATAAATAGAAACATTGTTGTTTCTAGGGTTAATTGAAGGACGTCTTTGAGTAGTTTTTTGAGAGAGATTTGTGCATCCTTTGAGGGAGAATTTGTGAGAGATTTTGAGAGTTTTGTTTGAGGGTTTTTGGTGAGATTGTAAGCCATATTTGTATTCTCTTTATCTCTAATAGTAAAAACTCCATCCTCCTTGCCATGTGGACGTAGGCAATTTGCCGAACCACCTAAAATTCGTTTGTCATGTTGTGGTTTGTGTTTGTTCGTTTAGTTGTGATTTATCTCGTTCTTGTTCGTGCTCTTTCGTGTGATTTCAAGTTTCGCTACACACAACAACATCCTTGTATACATGTAGATGCATCAGACTTTGTCTTTTAAAAATAACGACACTATTCTAATAACTTATAGTACCTGTTTTGCTAGCAAAAAGGAAAAGAGAAAAATAAATATAAGAACATTATTTTCAGACTAATTCTTGTTTCCATTATACTAGTATAGTGTACGTGCTTTGCATGAGAGCATAGTTTTTTTGTTTTACATTTTTCATAACTTTTTTGTTGGTTGTAAAATAATAAAATGTTTTGTATAACAGTATAAAATTTGAACAATTATAATTTTGTTTAAATGAATAAATTGTACGATAAAACTATGTATAAAGAATTGCATGATTAATTATTATAGTTTAGATAATTTTTTATAATTTATTAAAATAATTTTAATACATTAAATAATTTCTTCTCTTTTAAATATAATAATATTATACATATCATAATTATAATACTATTAGTAACTATATTTTAATTTCATAATTAGTTTATTACACTATTAATAAATAATTTACTAAATTGTATAATTATTAAATGAGTGTAATTTATTAATTTAAAAAAAACTATTACAAACATTATACTATTAATATAATTACAATTACAATAAATACAAATTATTTTTTATACCACTATTATTTTTTTAAAAGACTAATAAGATGAAAGGTAATGGGTAGTTCTTCATAGGAGATGAATCCCAGAAGCATAAGGCATAAGCCTAATGAATTTTTAGTAATTTTTATTTTTCTAGAATTCTAAATATTATGTGAAGATAAATTATGGATAAATTTTAAATTTTCTATTAAATAACATAATTAAATAATAAAATAACAGTGTGACCAAAGGTTTTGAAAAAGTGAGGAAATGTATTATTAATAAGAGATTACATATAATTAGTGAATAATTAATTATAATTAATAACATGTTTGAGAATTATCAAACTTAAAAAGAATAAAAATAAAATCAAAAGTTTTAACAAGGCAATCATCTTTTCTATGTAGTATAGATGTTAGCATATAAAGAGACTTTCACAATGATATTTCTGCCTTGTCACATTCTTGTCCGCCAGTCATAATTTTTCTTAAAAAACATATTCATTTTTAATATCTAGGCCCATCTATTAATATTGCCTAAATTGTCACCTTTTCTTCCGGATAAGGAAAAGTAATAAGATATTACCTATCGCTCAGTCCTTTTGTTAAAAGCCACCGTGATAATAATTGTAACAATAATGTTTCAAGGTCATAATATAAATATTCATTTTTAAATACTGACCCATGTACATAAATACTTGTGACGTACAAAATATTACCCAACTTCTTGAGCTCCAAATTATCTGGTTACTCACTGGTTAATTAAGTACAAATTAAGCCAATACCCCAACCCACCCAAATGGCTTTATTAACCCATCCCATGGGTTGATCGTTTTCATAAGATCTCTTTTTATGTCATTTTCGTAACCTAAATTCATAATACCAGGTATTCATATTTGTGTCCCCTTATTCAAATCTTTGAATCTGAATTTGAATGAATTTTTCTTGAAAGTTCTTCTAATTCAACTTTGAACATTTTCAAACATTTACCGATATCTTTTGAATGCTTTTAAAATAAAAAAAGTAGAACTTAAACCGATATTGAAGCTATTTAATTGGGAAGATATTTTTATTTTTCTACATAATTTCATTTTAAATAGAACTAAACTTTAAAATAAAAAGTTATTTCCTTATTATAATGTGAAACTTTGCATTTTGAATATTTCTTTAACACCCAATTTGGTACTTTTTAGATCTTTCAACATTAGTATAGAACTTAAATCAATAGTAATTCTGATGTAGCAGAAGCGTAATCAAAAGAAATAAATACTCGTTCTTGTACGAGCAGAACGCCACAAACCCTAGAAACTCCACGTTTGCTATATCCACTCCCAAACAGTAATTTTGGGAGTTGGATTGCCGAAAATACCCTTTTGTTGATAGAAAAATTAATTACCCACCGGATTGGCTGTCCGGTGGGAGAAGGGCAATTTAGTCCTCACACACCCCCAAAGTTACTGTTTGGGAGTGTGAATAGTTGGACCCTAGAAACTCCTAGGAATCAAAAACTTTTGAAATGATAATAACCAATCTAAAGAGTTCACAAAATCGTTCCCCTTATATAAGGTATAAAACAAAGCAAATATACTATAATACATTTCCTAAAGCAATTAGGCTTTCTAAAAAATAAAAAAACTAAATTGGATCAAAACTCTTGAACGTGTAGTTTGAGCCTGAAGACAATTACCTATCACCCAAAATATCGACCGGAACGGTTAAGCTGTTCAACTTGTAGAGCACTTTCCAAGCTTTCCAAAACATACCATAATAGCGATTATAAGGAGGGAATAAAAAATTATTGTCTATTGAAGTTGTACATCGAAATCTGGCAAAAAAGTCATCCTCTTAGATTTTTCGTGCTTCGGACGATCTGATTTCTCCTAAAAGGCATCAACATTGCCTCCGCATCAAATTCGTCAACATTCACCCAAAGGTTAGGGCTTGTAATTGTAGGCATCGAAAAAATTGCCTATAGGTCTCCACGAACAGCTCAGTGTTAAGGAACGGTAATGAACGTCACTATCTGGTTCACAGGAGTTCGATTGACGTCGGTGAACGCTTGAAGTGAATCGACGAACTACGTGAGCTGACAGAATTTCGGAATAACGAAGGCACAGGCTAATCGAGAGCCCCGCGATGTTTACAAAAAGAACAACGCCTTTCGTGTCTCGTTCGTTCTACAGATAATCCAACCATCGGAGCTGATAGAACTCTTCGTCAGAATTCCAACGCAATTCGAATCACTAAAATACGAGTTCGGACGAAGAATTTACAGCGGAAGCGGACGGATGCATCTCAGCGGGGTGTCCTAGATTTTTGGAGACACCCCAGGGGTGTCCTAGATTTTTGGGGACACCCCAGGGGTGTCCTAGATTTTTGGGGACACCCCAAGGGTGTCCTGGGGTGTCGCCTATAAATAGAAGCCTTAGGCCTCACTTTTTGGGGAGCTGGATTTTTTGGGAGAATTGGCGAAGCCCTGCTGGAGTGAAGAGTGATCGAGCACTTCAACACAAGAGAGTTCTTCATCAGATCTACATCACCCGCATCCGTTTCTTAGCATTACCCCTCGTCGGTAATCCTAAGAAGAGCAAATATCTCGCTTTATCCGAGATAGGCGCTTCAAGTTTCTAGATCTCCTCGCGGATCGACGAAGCTCTGCCCGATTTTTCTGGATCAGATCTGATTGCCAGGTAGTCCACGGATATCGACGTCCCCGTCACAGGCTAAAGACCCACGCAAGCAAGAGACGACGAACGGATCTTGTGTTTATTTTCGAAAAGTTGTAATTTTTATTTTCGTTATTTGAATTCATTTGTAACGTTTGAAGTATTAATGAAATCAATGATGAAGGCAACTTTTGACGAAAACAAGCTGGCGACCACAGTGGGAGCCAACAGCCTCGCTGCCGAGGCTGTCGTGACGCAACCGGCATTCAAGATCCGGGTGAATGAAGAGATCGAATATGAGTTCGATCAGCAGAAGTTTGAAGAGTACCTTTCTTCCTCCTCCTCCAGATCCGCCTCTCCAAACAGGCGCAGGAAGACCTCCTCTTCCAAAGACGTTCGCGGGACCTTCGGCTCTAAGATCCAAGATCCCGTCGCCGCTGCTGCACCCGTGCCCCGTGACATCCCGGCGGCATCCAAAGAGGTCGAGGCTGCAGATCCAGATCTCCCTTCCGCCACAAAGGCGACTGCTGAAGTTGCTCCAACTTTGTCGAAGAGGGCGCGCCAAAGACGGCGACAACGCCTTGCACGACAATTGGCCAAAGCCACAGAATCGATGGACGGGATCCACTACAATGAGGATCTAAAATCCAGACAGCGCCAAGAGCAACAACGGCGAACAACTAACTCCTCCTCTAAAGCGGAGACAAATGAATGGGTCCGCGTCAAGAAGACTCGCTCCACTCTCGAAGAGCGAATCAAGAAACGCCGCGCGTTGCTCGCGCATGCCCGAGTCCTTCTGCAGAAAGCGGAAGAGATGCAGAAAGAAGAGGCGGTCAAAAAGCCGTCCACACATAAACGGGTTTGGGTGCCAAAGTCAAAATTGGCACCTAAGACAAAAGTGGGTGGAGTTATCACCCAAACTTCTTCAAATCCAGATCCCGTTCCCGCACCTCCTACGGAGTTAGGCAAGAACGTGGATCCTTCAAGATCCAGGGTTCCTTTGAAAGATCGCCTCGGTCCTTTACCGGAGAACCGAGGTAAAGCACCTGTCAAGGAGCGATTGGGACCATTGAAAGGTCCCCAAATGACAAATCAGACTGGGGGTCGTATCAATCCCCCCAAGAAAGATAATAGAGGGAAAGCCCCTGTTACCGACCGCATTGGATTGCGGGTCGAAGTGCAAGAGCCCGTTAAGTTTTCACGCTCGCAGAAGCGTAAACTTGAACGCGCGACTTTTGAAAACGCTAATAAAGCGTCGCATCCCCAGAGGGAAGCACATTCATCTGATGATGATGGTGTTATACCTGGGAAGTCATGCCAACACTCTATGAGTTGCTCCAGTTATCAAACTGACGAGTTGTACTATAGAGCTAGGAGTATGGATAAGTCTCGAAAGAGATACGCTCAAGACACGGAGTCTTACTGTCCGTGTGCCAACATCATCAAGGTGGTGTTGTCAGAATGCTGCTGTTCTAAAACCCCAAAGAGAGTCTCGGTGTTCGAGAGAATTTCCAAGCCAAGGCGTTTTCGTGGGAAGAAGTTCATTCGACAAGAGGACGAATACCTAGAAGTGTCTGCTAATATGACCGGCAGAGGGAAATCAACGCGACACTTCAACCCAGACCGGCTTGCCGGAGTATCCCAACGTGTGACTCGATCGCGATCAGGGATCAATACACGAAAGAATTACCAGAGGATGCAAAAGGGACTTCCTTTAGAAGAGGAGGTGTCAGATGCTGGTTCAGATTCTGGCTCGGCTATGGCGTCCGATGACACGGCTTCTAGTGTGGGACAACCTTATGAATCGCTTATGATCAGCGCCGAACAAGTGACCAAGATGCTTGAAGATGCCCTGAATAAGCAGAAGGAAACTTTCAAGTTCGAGATGGAGATGGCCATGCAACGGATGAGAGAGATGCATGACCAGCAAATTGCGGCACTGACAATTCACCAAGGAGAACCCAGTCGACGCAATAATCAGAATCAAGATGAGAATGAACGGGAAGAGAATAATGTCAACAAAAATATCCCTCCTGTCAACAACGACAATGGAGGCGGTCCCGTGGATGATAATGCGAAAGAGGACCACGTTACCTCTCCCCGAAGCCACTCGAAGACAGATACGAGTGAAGACAAGAAGATGAAGGACTTTGAGAGCAAAATCAACGCGTTGATGAATGCTCAAGAAGTGAAAAGGTCCGGCATACCATGTCCATACCCAAGGGAGTGGGATTCAATTCTGTATCCGGCAAAGTTTAATTTAATTAACTTTACGCCGTTTGATGGAAAGAGTTCCCCTACCCAACACTTAATATATTTTAAGTCTCATTTAGGAATCATTTCTGGGAATGAACCTCTTATGGTGCAGTCATTCGTCGGCACTCTTCGCGGAGCAGCCTTCGACTGGTATCGCCGTCTCAAGCCCGGGAGTATCAGCAGTTGGGACGACATGGAAGATATGTTTCTGACAAACTTCTTCGATGACGACACCGAAATCTCAATCGGTACACTATTCGATGAGAAGCAGAAGAATGGTGAGACGGTCGAAAATTTCGTGAAGAGATTCCGAAACAAAGCAATGAACTGCAGGGATCCGGTCAGTGAAGATTTTATCCTCGAGACTTGTCACAATAATCTTTCATTAGACATCCTCGAAGCTATGGGAATGGCGCCACCAAAGACCTGGAAGGACTTGAAAGTGCGAGGAGAACGAGCCGAGCGATTCCTTAAAAGGAAGAAGGCGGAAAAGGGCCAAATAGCGAATAATTCTCCACAACAGAACTTTGTCCCTAAGGGGAAGGGAAAAGCACATGCGAATGCTGTGGACGCAAATCAAACATTCGAGGTGCAAGCGTAACCGCAGCAGCAGCAACAAAAGGCGCCACAACAATCAAGGTGGCAGCAACAGCCCCAGAAGCAAAAGGTTTCAGAACCAAAGTTTCCAAAGGTCTATTCATTCAAAGAGGATGAAGTTCCCGGTATTTTTAAATACCTTATCGAGAACAACAAGATCAAGTTGCCTCCGGTCCAGGATCAAGAAGACGCTAAAAGAATTAATGATCCAAAGTACTGCGCATTTCACAGAGCGGTGCACCATCCTACCAAGGCATGCTATGCCCTTAAAGATAAGATTCAAGCTCTGATCGATGTCGGGGTCATCACTATGAAGCAACCCAAGGAGAAGAAAGTGGGTGCGAATGCAGTGTCGATTAGCTTCGGCTCTGTTCCCTTGAACTGGTTCCAACATGAACCAGTGATAAAGGCAGCAGTAAAGACGGTGAATGATGATCCACACAAACAGCGCCAGAAAGGACTTGTGCCACACACAGCCCCGAATGGTGAGATTCTTTGGGTTCATCCAGACTTGATTGGAGACGAACAATGGACTGGAGCCTCTTCCAAGAGGAGGTCAAAAGGAAAAGGTAAATCTTGTTGTGGAGCTTCTGCTATTCCAGGAGAAGATGACGACAGAATTCCAGCCTTCCCACTTTCTGAAGATGAACAAGAGGCCTTTGCAACCCGAAGTGGGAATGAGTATCACTACAAGTACCCGGATGCTTCCGAGCAATTGGGCACCAAAACCGCTCCTTCCAAGATATTGGCAGAACTGGGAATTGTAGCAACTCCCCCAACGCCTGTAGCTACGGAGAAAGTCCAGCAGAAGGAGAAAGGGAAAGAGCCTTTACGTCAAGAAACCCAAAACCCGAGGCAGTCTCGATTCAATCATCCGATTGGGAGAGACAAACCGGGAAATGCAAGCTCTCCGCCCCATTTTGACATCATGGCGTAGTTGGCCAATATCCCGGCTAGGATAACCCTATACGAGCTGTTACGTCTTTCAAAGGATACAAGGAAAGCATTACAAGAGGCCTTGAGCGACTCTGAAGCTTTCTTGACTCGAATCAAGCCATCTTCTGAAGAACCGGAGTCTTCAGTTCAACACTGCAATCTCGCGGCGCATCATTTTCCCTGCATCTCTTTCACCAAAGAAGATATGCAGACGAAGAACCCAAAGTATGATAGGCCTTTGTATTTTACCGGGCACATGGGCTCTAGCATGGTCAACCGAATCCAAGTCGATCCGGGTTCCGCTGTTAGTATCATGCCATTCCGATTGATGCATCATCTCGGGATTCCGACTAGAAAACTAGCCTCCACTGGCACTACGATTTATGGATTCAACACTAGCGGGTCCAGACCCTTGGGGAAGATTCGAATCAAATGCCAGATTGGGGATTTGAAGTCAGAAGTTACTTGTTATGTGATTGACGCGGAAAC
>BQKN01062612.1:0-22479 GCA_022839385.1 Asparagus kiusianus
TGGCTCGGCCAGGTCCGAGACACCTCTGGGTGGCTCGGCACTATTTTAGTCATAACTTCCTCATATGACCTCCAAATGACCTGATCCAAGATGCATTGGAAAGATAACGAAGATATCTATAACTTTCACGTTTTGAGTTTCTCCATCTTCGAATCCGATCATGGCCAAAATTGTCATTCTTGTCCGAGACACCAACACTGTCTCGGAGTTTGTACTATCTTTGGTATTTTGACTTTATCTTTCTCATATGATCTCCAAATGACCTGATCTAAAATGTATTGGAAAGCCGTCGAGAAGATCTACAAGGTCCCATGATTGAGTCGTATGTGGAATAAATAAGACATGAGGGGTGTTCTGCCTTTCGTAAACGACGTGGGGCTCCCGATCAGTCCGTATTCTCGTTATTCCGAAATTCCGTTGCTTGCGTGCCTCGTCGCCTCGTCACTCGAACGTCCGTTGATTTATCGAATTATCGTGCCGAGCTGTGCTAAGGGACCTATAGGCAATTTTATACGCCTACACTCATCTGGCATCACCTCAGTCGGCACTCTAATGGATACTGTATCATTCGGATCATGTGGAGCTGCATCGATCTCCACCACATGCGATATCTCTTCCGTCGGGGTGCTCTCCACCTGATGAGAGTTAGGAAGCTTTAAAACCGGAGCCTTATCAAAAGTGATGTCTCTACTCAGCACAATCTTCCTATCAACTGGATCCCATAGCTTGTATCTCTTAACACCACGCTTGAATACTATAAATATGACTTTCCTAGCTCGAGGTTCCAACTTATCTGTCTTAACATGATAGTATGCATGGCACCCAAATACCTTGAGCTGGTCATAGTCGTGTGCTGGCTCTCCCTGCCACATCTCCATAGGGATTTTCCCCTTAATCGTAGATGAAGGTAGCCTGTTAATGAGGTGACTCGCATATAAAAGTACATCAGCCCAAAAGATCTTCTCTAAACCACTATGCACCAACAAATATCAGATCTTCTCCAACAAAGATTGATTTAACCTCTCTGCCACTCCATTCCGCTACGGTGTATGACTAACTGTGTAGTATATCTCTATGTCCTCGTATCGACATAGCTGCTGAAAGGAGTTTGATGTGTACTCACCACCATCGTTAGATCGTAACGTCTTGATCTTTCTCCCAGTCTGCAGTTCTAACCTTTTCTTCCACTCCACAAATATATCTAAGACTTTACTCTTCTTTACCGTAATACACCCAATAACGTCTAGAATAGTCATCAACGAACGTGACGAACCAATGTCGACCACCAAGTGATACAATCTTGGTAGGACTCTAAACTTCCGTGTGCACGTAATCCAGGATACCCCTTGTCCTATGAATGACTGTCCCGAACTTCACCTTTATCTTCTTGTCAAGAACATAATGCTCACAAAACTCAACATTTCCACTCTTGGCTCCCTTTAATAGTCCTTGCTTGCACAACGCCTGCAGTGAATTCTCTCCTGTATGCCCTAACCTATAGTGCCAAAGTTTACTCATGTTCGTCTCTGAAATAGCTGAAGCTATCTGGCTAATCTTGGTGCTCCCCTTCAGATAATATAAGTTTCGACCACGGACTCCCTTCATCATCACCAAAGATCTCTTAGTAACTTTTGCTACAGCGTTTTCAAAGGTCACCTTGAATCTTTTTGCCTCCAAAGCTCCAACAGAAATAATATTCTTCTTCAGCTGAGGAACAAATCTCACCTATTTTAATTCACGGACTACTCCATCGTGTATCTGAATCCTCACGGTATCTATTCCAAAAATGTCACAGGATTGATCATTTCTCATGACAACAACATCCCCATCGAGTTTCTCAAATGATGTAAACCAATCTAGCCTGGGAGTCATATGATAAGTAGTATCAAAATCAAGCATATAATCTGATGCATCCACACCGTTCACCTTCGGAGTAATCAATAGAGAAAAGCTCGAATCATCGGAATCATCACATTTCACAATATTCACCTCATTGGCCTTCGGGCCCGTTTTCTTGTTATTCTCCTTCTCCTTGATCTTTGGACAGTCTCTCTTTCAATGTTTCTGCTCTTTGCAGAATGCACACTGATTTTTAGCTAACTGGTGATGGCCTCTAGACTTTGACCTATTCCTATTACCACCTCTCAAATATGGGCTTCTACCTCTCGTTGACAAGACCTCTCCTGAAGTACTAGCGCGAGAAGTCTCATTGTCCTTCCTCCTCAAATCATAGTTCGTCAAAGCGTTAGTTACTTCACTATAGCTGCTAGAAGATTTATCATTCAACAAAGTAAGCACAAGGGTATCATGCTCCTCATTCAGTGAGGAGCCCAACAAAATAATCGCATTGTACTCATCCCATATCTTCTTATCAACATTCGTCAAGTCTGACAACAACTTAGTGTAGTTGTTCACATGAATTGATAGTGCGGTGCCCCTGGACATCTGAAATCTAAATAATCTACGCAGCAAGTGCAATCGATTCTCAACACTCTTCGTAAGATACTTATTGTTGAGAATCTCCCACATCTTCATTGCAGACGTCACCCCAATCACATCATACTTCAGCTCTTGTTCTAAACAGAACCTGATCACCCCACAAGCGTTCCTATTCATCTTTTTCCATATCGCCTCCTCGTATTTTGGAGGCCTCTCATGGACCATGATGGTCTCTTCCAAATTTTAAGCATTGAGAGCGTCCTGTACGTCGCTCATCCACAAACTAAAATTGATTTTTTTCGTCATATTTAACCACACTAATTTTAGTGTTCTGAAAACCAACTTGAACTGTACCCTCCATCTTGCTGTTTTCACCAACTTTTTCACTCATACTCACAAACTCCAAATTGTAGAATTCAAACTTGATAAAATTTAAAAGTTACCAAACTGAGCCCTAGATTGGATTCAAAATAGATCTCCTAACCACACAAGAAAAGCGAGATCCTAACGACAACTCCGCAACGTTATCTCCACCGAAGCCTAGAAGTCTAAGAACCAAGCTTCCACAATGAATCTTCCTCCACATAAAACCAAAACCCTAGATCTTAAATCTGAGCTCTGATATTAATTTTTGCGCGTCGTGCGGAAGCGTGCTCGACAACCAAACGAGTCGATGAGCGATGAGAGAAGAGAACCAAACCAAATTACAAGTGTAATTCACCAAAATACGACACAAATCAAACCAAACACATGAATTTACGTGGTTCGGCAATTGCCTACATCCATGGGGAGAGGATATGGAGATTTCAATATATGAAGGAGAAATACAAAGGGTTACAACTTACAAAATCATTTAAATATAACCCAAACCAAAGCTCTCAACTCCCTCACAATATCTCCCTCTCAAAGTGCTCAAAAAAATGCTAATTCTCTACTTAAGAAACCCTAAAAACGTGTTTCTATTTATAACAAACTCAATCCTAAACAATGTAGGACTCTGAAAACGAGTCTACCACACCCGGGGGTGGCAGACACCACACCCCTGAAAATAAGACAGATTCTGCCACACCTGGGTATGTCAGACACCACACCCATGTCAACAGGGATAGATTCTGCCATCTGGGTGTGGCAGACACCACACCAGGGTGGTGGAGTCTGTTTTGCTTATTTTTCACGTTTTTCTCAAATCTTTTTCTCAATTCCTTCGCCGTTTTCACAAAGTCTTTCAGTGAATCCTATCCGAAATCATCATCATTCTTAAGTTTGAACTGATCAAAGGATTTTCAAATCGAGTAAACAAAATCACATTTCAGTGAATCCAATCGGGTCATCACATTTATTATAGTGTCATGAATTCTAGGTTCAAGCGAAATGCTTTTTCTTGTATGTGTCATCTCAGATCTTTGCTTCAAATTGTGCCCGAATTCTGGTTAATTGATTCGTAATGGGAAAGGGTAGGAAAAGAGGAGAAGGAAGAAAAAAAAAACACAGACGCAAACTTGCTAACTGAGGACTTTGCAACTTTATTATTGAACAACAAAGGAGAGGGTGAGAAGCTCTTGCACTGTTCAAAGCTGGTAGCGTTTGTATGTGAATGCGCACGGTGATGGTGGATTTTGTATAAAATTTGGTAAAACTGTGAAATGTTTTACTGATGGTGCTGTCAATTAGCTTACTTTTCATTTGTAACAAAACTTTTAAAGTAACGTCTCTTCTCTAACTCTGATGAGTAATTGAATGTGCTTTCTGTTACTTAACTATTTGATAGCTTTCCAGTAGCCCGAGGACCTTGCATGCTCTCCATTTCCAGTGCGCCATTTCAGTTCTAACGAGTAATTTGAAATTGGGATTGTATCGGAAAATTGTTAATGAAATCCAGAATACAATGCTAATTAAAGATACGAAGGTCCGCGGACATGCTAGATGCTTGTGTTATAATGAAGCCACTGGTTGTAGCTGACTTAATTGGGAGTTCTGTCTGATCTGTGTGTGACGTATCTAGGGTTGGTGCTTTGGTGTGCAAGAATATTTGCCTAAGACATGTCAACATGGCACACAACATTACATCATTTCTGTTCTGTGTTGTGCGCAGAAGCCAAAACAACCGATGTGCTTCGAGGAACCAAACCAAACAAACGTCGAGAGAGAAAGACCAAACAATGCAAAATAACCGCACAAACACGAACAATCAATTTTAACGTGGTTCGACAAGTTGTCTACGTCCATGGGGTAAGAAGGGGATGGAGTTTTCACTAATAAAGAAGAAAAGTACAAACTGAGATTACAAATCACTCAAACCAACCAACTAATCTCACCAATAAATCTCTAATTCTCTCCAAACAAAACCCTAACCAATAGCTCAGAAAATACATCTTTTCTGTCCTCTAAATATCCCCAATTCACTGCTCACAAACCCTCAAAACCGTGTTCCTATTTATATCAAAACAGAAACTCAAACAGAATCCAAATAAGAACTCAAACTGTGCAGAAAACCCGCTATAAGTCAACTTAACAGGCTCTATAAGTCGACTTGGCAGAGCGAAAATCAACAACTGGAGAACAGATCATAAGTCGACTTAACAGTGTCTATAAGTCGACTTGACAGAGCAAAAACCAACAATTCCATAACAGAACGTAAGTCGAAGTCAACTTATGCCTGTGCATGAGTCGACTTACCATAAGTCGACTTATGCCTGTGCATGAGTCGACTTATAACACAAAATCTAGATTTTTCAGATTTCTCCACATTCTGTACATATTTTCGGCATTATGAGGAACTTAATCGATCACTGTCTGTTAAACCACGCGAGTCCTATGGAGCTGTGAAACATGATAGTATGAGTTAAATTGATCATAATTAAGTGCATTCTTTTCCCCCTAAAAATAAATCTAGAATTCGTGCTGGTATGAGTTAATCCAATGATAGGTTCATTAACTCAACATTTCCCCTGCGATGAAACTAGAATTCGCTTGGTGATGGACTGAATTTTACTGCACTGTCCCTTCTCTAATGTTAAACTCTCCTTCCTTTTCAAGAACTATTTTAATGGTAACGTATTAAACTTCATGAAAATCTCAAATTTAGAGCACTTTGTTTGACGGAAAGAGAGATCAGAATCCCATTTTTAAAGCAACAGTAGCAAAACCGAGGGTGGTAGCAAAAGCAAAGGGTGCTGAGATGCAAAATCAATATAGATTATTTTGATGAAATTAAGGGAAAGCATGTAGTTTAGTCCGACACTTGCTGAAGACAATATGGAGTACTCTTCTATATTAGTTTTTTGTTTTTTATCTTTTTTTTTTTTTTCTTGAGGGCACAAATATACATTTTTTTTTAAAGACAAAGGATGTGACCTCAAGCTTTTAGATTCCATTCGCATTCCATCAGCCCAAACGTGCATTGGATATATACAGAGTTAAAGGTTACACTTCCAATCCTCCCAAACAACACACCTGCAAAATATTGTTGTCTACATTATTGTAATCCTCTAGGTTCGTTTCACTAAGTACTAATTAATGAAACACAGAGGGGGCTTGGCTCACTGTTTATCTCAAAGAAAATAATAAATAAATAAAAGATTGTGGCTGTCCTCATCATTACTCTCACTTACCACGATGAGAAGTTGGGTTAGGTCGGAAATGTGAATCTCAGAGGTTAGGTCAGAGATGTGAATCTCAGATGACTACTACATCTCTTGACTATTGCATCAGATTATTACTCAATGAGATTATTTATTCCTTTTTTACCTAAATTTTGAACTTATAGGTCTGCCTGTTCCAATTTGATGCAGATTTCAACTCATACAGAGGTGACCAGTCAGAAAACGTGTCATGGGGTCGCTTTGCAAATCAAAATAGGTTCTGACTACATTTGCAAGTGCTTAACCAGAACATATAAAACTTTTGTTGCACATTGCAAATTTGTTCAGATTACAAATTTGAAGCATCTGCAGTTTCTAGCAGACTCCATTGCTGAACTTTATTCCCAGACATCCATAACACCTATATGCAGGTTCTTCTGTCTTCGCAGCACCGTGTTAATAGCAACAGGCTCTTAATTAAAGCAAAGAAAATGTTGCAACTACGTCAAGTATCACGTATCATGTACATTTATTTAGGAACAAGAATGCTGGTTGTTGTCGTACTCAACAAAACATTATTTATGCTTTGATTTTTGCTTGGTATCTAATAAGTCGCTTGGTGTGCAGAAAAACTTAAAAGAAGATATAGAATTGCCAGTACATAAATGCCAATCTTTGGGCTAAGTTACACCGCTTGCAACAACAGAGACCATAACCTTAGCCACTGAGGTCTTCGCGTATCGAGGTCTTCAGTGGGATACATTATTTGTCTCCAGGTCCAATATATCTTCCTTTTAAATTAAAGTGTCTCCAGCGGATTTTGTATATTCCTATCACATCCGCGGTGTTCAACTGCCTGCAATGTAAAGGAATCAGGAACGCAGATACTACACATGGTAAGTCTTGTAAGCTTCCATCCAGTTTATGTTGGAATTAAGATAATTTGTAATTCTAAAAAAATTCTAGGATATTTGTAAAAAGCATGTAACTAGAAATGTCTAGAATAATCTAGGAACTATATATATTAAGCATTGTTGATGTACTAGCGATCACACAATCAATATGTATCCGTGTTTGGATGAGTTTGTTGAGGATTGATGAGAGGCCGTTTTCTTCCCCAACTTTATGTTTGGTTCTTGAGTTGTGAATCTGAAAAATCTACACGTGTAGAAAATCATGAGAGGACGGGGCTTGGTTCCCCCATTGTATCTCCGACAATCAAGTTTGCTAATGAACTTGAGTGGGGTAAATAAGAACTGTGAGAGTTCTTGTGTGTGTGCAGTATGATTTGTAATTTTAGAGAATTTGGATCAGAATCCGAAAATTAGGATCTGGGGGGTCAGATCTTCGATCCCCTTGTAAAGACAGAATAGTACATGTATTTATACCTAGGGCATAAGGGTAGATTGGTCACTTCGGCTGAGCACTGAGAGGCAGGGGCAAAGTGTGGACTAGCGGCTGCATCAGCACTTGCTTTACAGGTGTCGGTAGGTGATTGGGAGAATGATCACTTCAGCATTAAATGAGAAGTGAGTGGTGACATGGAGGTGCCCTATATCGTCCGATGAGTTATGAAGGCTATCGAGACTAGGGCATGATGCGCTTGACATGCATTTAATGCGATGTTGATAAGTTGCCAGTGAGGATAGGCTCGAGGAAGAGGTTGTCCTTTAGTTTTGCTGAGAAGTAACGCCTTTCGAGTCGTCTGACAAACGGTCGAGTGGACTCACAGTGAGTCGTCTTCGACAAAAGGGGGTGACAAGTATCACCTTTTGAGTCGACATGAAGGGATGTCGACTCGACAAGTCGGCTTGGTTGTCGTCCGTACTAGTCTCTGGCTACCAAGTTGATTGGGGTATAGCATGCAGAAGTACACATTTCCGTTGTTAGGCACTGAGTTGCACTCGGGTGAATGGGAACACCATAACAAGCATGAATATAGAAAATAGAATTATATAGAATTCTCTAGAAACTTGATGTATCATGAAAAATCTAAACATTCTAGAGAATTCATTGTGAGCCTATAAATAGGCCTTGAATATAAGCTTTGTAATCAAGCCTTAAGCAATTCATACAAAGTTACTTCAAGTTTTTAGACTCTTCTCATTTTCCCTTCTACATTCTCCATTCTCAATCCTACAAAAACTAAAATTAATTACCCATCTAGCTTCCGCAACTCCAATAAATTTGGTATCAGAGCCATCCTATTCCACCTCAAATCAATCTTGAAAGCCCTTAGCCTTTCACTACCATTCTAAATGACAAACTCATCACCAATTGCCCCTTCTCTTTTCAACTACTCTCAAAACTTACTCCCCATTTTCGACGGCGAAAACTATGACTTCTGGAGCCTCCAACCGAAGACACTCTTCATCTCTCAAGAACTTTGGGAGCTTGTCGAAGAAGGCTACGAGGGTCCAGATGACTCGGCAATGTTAGCATCATGGACACCGACAAAGCAAAAGGAGTATAAGGAGAACAAGAAAAATGATGCGAATACGCTTCTCTTTATCCAACAAGGGGTAAGCAAAGCAATATTTTCCCAAATAATGTCCGCGTCAAAATCAAAGGATGCATAGGACATACTCAAACAAGAATTCAATGGCTCCGATAAGATAATCTCTATCAAGCTACAATCTTTATGGAGAGACAACATAAGTATGAAAGATAATGAATCCGTGAAAGAATTTTCTGATAGAGTTACCTCAATTATTAATCAAATTAGAAGCTATGGGGATAAAATAGAGGATAAAAAGATTGTTGAGGAGATATTAAGAAGTCTTTTCCCTACATGGGATCATATTGTTGCCGCCATAGAATAATCTAAAGATTTATCAAAACTAAGTTTTTATGAACTAATGGCTTCTTTGGAGTCACATGAGCTTAGAAGAAGCAGATTTCAAGCGAAGAGGTGGGGCAAGCGTTCCAGTCAAAACTAACATTTTCAAGGAAATGAGGAGATGGAACTAAAGAAAATACAAAGAGAATATTTTCTCAGAAAGCACAAGATGGAAGAGGTAACTACCATGAAAGAAAGTTCAGAAGACAAGGAAGGATGAATGAGAGAGAAAGGTAAGTCTATCTCCTATTGTAAAATTGTAATAAGTCTGGACATAACACATATAACTCTAAATTTAAATACACAAATTATAGAAATGCTAATCACTCCAAAAAAGATTGCTGATATCAGAAAAATATTAAAGTTCACTATACAGAAGTAGAAACCGATCACCTATTTTATTTATGTTTTAATACACAATTAGAAGAAAAATACACTTGATATTTGGATAGTGGATGTGGCAATCATATGACATGAAATAAAAGCAGCTTCGTAGAGCTCAAGGATGAAGCAAGTTCTCAAATAAAGCTTGGAGACGAAAAATTAAAAAACATTGAAGGAAAGGGAGTGACAGCAGTCCAGACGAATGGATGTAAGACTAAATACATCTCAGATATTCTTTATGTTCCGGGGCTAAATCAAAATTTACTTAGTGTGGGACAATTAATCCAAAAGAATATGCAGTCAATTTATTTAAGAATGAATGTGTGATAATAGATGATAAGAATAAGCAAATAGTGGCCAGAATAAAAATGGCTCCTAACATAGTATTTCCCCTAAAAATATCTATAGAGAATCTTGTATTCAAATTAGAAGAAAATAATGATTCCTTATTATGACATCAAAGATACGGCCACTTAAATTTCAAGAGTCTAAATTTGCTAAAAATAATGAATATGGTGATAGGACTCCCACACATAAATAAAAAGAAAAAGTTTGTGAATGATGCATTTATGAAAAAAATGCATCGCTTACCATTTACTAAAACATCTTTGAGAGCAAAAGCCCCGTTAGAATTGGTGCATTCTGATGTTTGTGGCCCGACACAAACCCCATCATAAAATGGAAGAATATATTTCTTGTTATTTGTTGATGATTATGGCAAAATGATATGGATATATTTCTTAAAAGCAAAATCAGAAGTATTCTCAAAGTTTATTGAGTTTAAGGCTCTTGTAAAAAAGCAAAGTGGTCACAAATTGAAAGTTTTAAGAACTGATCGTGGAGGAGAGTTCACCTCCAATGAATTTTAAAATTTCTATAAAAATTATGGAATTAAAAAGGAGCTAACAACAAGGTACACTCCACAAAAAAATAGAGTAACAAAAAGAACATATAGATCAATTGTGGAGATGGCGAGGAGCATGTTAAAAGGTAAAAATCTCCCAAATAAACTATGGGCTAAGACAATATATACAGCAGTCTACATCTTGAATAGATTACAAACAAAAACTATGTCAAACAAGACGCCATATGAAGCTTGGTATAGGCGAAAGGCGAAAATGGGTTTCTTTAAGGTATTTGGTTGTATCGCCTATGCACATAAACCAACACAACTAAAAAAGGAAAAATTTAATGAAAAAGGAGAAAAACTCATCTTTATTGGCTATAGTGAAGAATCCAAAGCCTACAGACTACACAATTCTGATACTAACAAATTGGTGGTCTCCAGAGATGTTATCTTCCATGAAGCAGGAACATGGAAGGGTGAACCACATTACTCCTCAACACCAAGCATCATTGAAGAAGAAACGAGGGAAGCTATGTCATATCAAGATTCTCCTAGTCTATGATCCCCAGATGCATCAACTTCAGATGCAGATTCACTGCCGAGAAAGGTGCGTTCACTTCAAGATATTTATGACTCTTGTGATGTAGCATTCTTCTCCTGTGAATCATAGAAATTTAAAGAAGTTGTTCAAGATGAAGGATGGAGAAAAGCAATGGATGAAGAAGTATACATGATCGAGTAGAATAAGGCATTAGAGTTGCCCATTCTTCCAGAAGGAAAGGAGATCATCGGCCTTAAGTGGATATACAAAACCAAGTACAATGAAGATGGATCCGTTCAGAAACTCAATGCTCGATTAGTTGCGAAGGGTTACTCTCAACAATCAGGAGTTGACTTCAATGAGACATTTGTCTCAGTTGCTCGTATGGAGACCATAAGGACGGTATTGGCTATAGCAACTCAGCTCAAGCTCAAAGTGTTTTAGCTAAATATCAAGTTAGTATTCCTAAATGGAGAACTTGAAGAGGAAGTTTATGTCGAGTAACCATAGGGCTACATAGTCAAAAGAGAAGAAAATAAAGTTTATTAGCTACACAAAGCACTATACGGGTTGAAGCAAGCACCGCGGGCTTGGAATAGCAAAATTGGCAACTACTTCCACGAGGATGGATTTCAAAGGAGCCCAGGTGAACCGTCTCTATATGTGAAGAAAAATGTGTGAACTTCCTTATTGTTTGCCTATATGTTTATGATTTAATTTATTATGGTACTAACACCATGATGATTGAAGAATTTAAAAAGAAGATGAAAGAAAATTTTGAGATGACAGATTTAGGATTGATGAGATATTTTCTGGGAATACAAGTAAAACAAACTGAAGGAGAAATATTCATCAATCAAGAGAAGTACTACGAAGACATCTTCACAAAAGCATTACCCTCCAAAAAGTTTATACTATTTAGAAATGAGTTGGGAATTACAAATTAAGGAGGGGTGTTAGAAGATAATTTATAATTCTAGAAAACTCTAGGATATTTGTAAAAAGCATGTAAACTAGAAATGTCAAGAATAATTTAGGAACTAGATATATTAAGCATGGATGTAGAAAATAGAATTATATAGAATTCTCTAGAAACTTGATGTATCATGAAAAATCTAAGCATTCTAGAGAATTCATTGCAAGCCTATAAATAGGCCTTGAACGTAATCTTTGTAATCAAGTCTTAAGCAATTCATACAAAGTTACTTCAAGTTCTTAGACTGTTCTCATTTTCCATTCTACTTCCTCCATTCTAAATCCTACAAAAACTAAAATCAATTACCCATCTAGCTTCTGCAACTCCAACAAATTTGGAGAGGTCGCGAATACTTTCTTCTTTTATCTGTTATTCACTTTAATAGCACAATTGGCTTATCACTCCATTATTTTCTAGAGCTACTTAAATGCTATACGCTTTTCAATCTCCTTTCTGGAACTAGAGCTGTGACTACTTCTTTCTTACCAATATATTTTCTTTTTGTATATTTTACATCAGATGACATCTTTTGTATGAACAATATTAACCGTTGCCAGCCCTGGCCTCTCTACGAAGACTTCAGTTTTTAAACATCAGGTAATGATTCATAAATACATGACCCTTGCCCAGTATTTAGTCCTGTACCTCTTGAGCAATAATGTTTGTCATTCTCTATGTTCCATTTTCTATGTTCTTTCAATTTTAATTACTAGCCTCATATGAGTTATGTCTACGTACAGGTGCCTAAACAGTTACTGAAATCTGAGTCTTCCACATGGGTGTATTTATTTAGAGCTACTTCTAGCGCACTTTGCCCAGCGGAGTCGTCACCTATCTTTTCCAAGAGGCAACTTTACCTCTAATTCAGTGGAGAAAGTTCTAGGAAAATACTGCTGTTGAAAGTCTCCGACGCCTAGTGAAGCGGCTTAGATCGGTCAGGTATGAGCCACAAAGTGTCTCAAGGAAACATCTAACACCTTCGAAAAAGTACCATTAAACCTGAAGACAATATGCTTCTGCATGAAATATTAGTAATTAAGCCCTTCTAACAACATGATGACACAGTAAAAAAAATTTCCTTTATATCCAAAAGGACACATATTTTGGGGAAAACCGTGGCAAGAATCATGCTCTAATCAATTAAACGTGAAAAATTGAAACACATGACTGAGGAATCTCGAATATCGCTACTTCTTTTGCTTGAAAATCTAATCCTTAAAACAAAGTATTGAGTTCATTCAGAGAATTGAAAGAGGATGTTTGGTAGTCGCCCGAGGATCAGGCATCCCTAGCTCAAACCCTTCCTCCCCGTTTCATTTCCTGTTTTCTTTTGCTCCCAAGCTTTCACGACTTCTTTTTCTTTTCCTTGAGACTAATAAAGATATCTGAACTTTGTTTATTTATCTTTATAATGAGAAATCCTTGCAGCTGGAGAAGAGTGGTTTCACTGCCTTTTTCGCTCGCTATCGTGCTGGCATCCAACATAAATTGCAGCTTAAAACATGAAGCCAAGTAGAAAACATAACATCATGGAAAGTGAACATCGTGATACTAAATTTCAGGCCATGTGCATTTCGCAAATGCTTTCCATAAAGATTTTATTGATCTCCCTTTGCTCATGTATAAAGGAGGAAAACTGGGAAGAGGAAATTTCGTATGTCAGATTGTGGCATGTTTATTTTGATTGCAAATCTTTCATCTACTGAAACATGTCTATTTCACTCGGTTTCTCTGTAAGGCAGTGCCTAGATCGTAACGCCTAAGCCCATCGTTTAACCCGAAGTAGATTGATTGAAAGGAATTTAAGACCCCAATGATCGGGGTTGTAAAAATTTCATGTTGTAGAAATTTTTTTCCCCCATGGAAATTGGACAGCTTGATCGATATCTTTCGGATTTGTATTCGGTAACATAGATTCTTTCACTTAACCTGGTACATTATGTTTCAGTTTCACAATAATTTGATTTGTGAGCTTTTACAGTTCTAGCTTAATTAGTCCCATATGACATTTAATCAAACTTGATTGAAGAGATCACACCATGTGGCATCAACTGTTCGAATCTTTTTTCACTGTAACTGGGTTTCATACCACTTGCCTTCGTCTCAATGCTAATAGCCTAATAGTGACCATGCAGTTAAAGCTCTCATATTAGACAGCGATATGCTTCAGCTGTGAATCTCAAGTGTGGTTGAGGTAGATGTCATCAATCACAACTAACATCGACCTCTACCATTTGTGCCACGTTTAGCTCATTTTACACTATCGTGATTGATCTTATATTAATAAAGTGTGGAGGGGTTAGTTCTCAAAGAAAAAAACTTGTTGATATTGTTCCTTCTAAAATGCCTATTTTTATCTACATGAAGAGGAACAACACCTTTGCTAAATGGTCAAGTAAGTATGCAAGATTTTAGTTTTCGAACCCTTTAGCCAGAAGTGGTCAGCTATCGATCTTTCTATCCGAGGGTCAAAATTATCACCGCCCAAAATTGTTTCTGATGAGGATATATATCCATGAACTGAAAACATCCCCTATCACCATAAATTGCGGCATCCAAATTCAGCGCTGCAAATATTTCAAACCCAAGACTACTTCAAATACTAAGAACAAAGCCAAACAACTTGACTCCTATTTTTCCCCCAATCTCGCGTGGTGTTAAATGTGGTTTAATTTCTTTGTGAATGCTGCAGTGCAACGTGAATTTTGAACGCTATACACCTTTTATCAATTCTTTTGCCACCGCCAATCTAATATAGAGCACAAAATGATTACTTTCTCTCAAAAGTATATTCTCGTTAGGGTAAATTTGAAAAAGAAAAGCTTTATTTTTTTAAATATTTCATCGCAAATGTTCTAGCTACAAAATGGGAACTGAGGAAAACATCATGCTGCATTAAATTCAGCATAGAGCTTCTACACTATTTTGAATAGTCGAGACACGTATCAAATTTAAGATAGGGTTACCAAATCTTTTTTGCCATCTTCAATAGTACATGGTTTGTGACCCATGTAATACACGAAAACTAGATAGATGGTTGCGTGGATGTGGGTTTGGGAAAGAGAGAAGAGGAGAGAAAAACTAAAAGTATATATTAATAGGATTACTGTGAATTTTGATAGGATTAACATAGAGACAACGATGTATGACATAAAAAAGTTGAGAAAATATGTTTAGTAATATAAGGAGGTATCAATACTAGTTTTATGAAAAATGACTAAAATAGACATCAGTAGTCACATTTCCTCAACCGTCCATAACTATTTTAGAGTTACCTGTTGTTGGAATCGTGTGTGAAGGTACCAAACCTTGATTCAGGCGAAGGCGAGATCTAGTCGACGAGGTCGACAGCGAGCTCGAGGCGAGCTTTAGGCGAGGTCGTCGGCGAGCTCGAAGCAACCCCTTGTAGGCGAGCTCGATGATGAGGAGGTGCAGCTCCGAAGGTGAGCTTGTCGAGTTGCAGGCGAGCTCGAGGAAATCCGAGGGCGAGGCAGCTCCGCGCAGACGAGCTCCTCACAGGCTGTCGACAGCTCGGCTAGGGTTTCCTTATAAAAGGAAAACTCTGTGCCCTAGCCCCCGATGCTTCTCCCCGTTCTCTTTTCAGCGACGGCTCTCTCTATCTCTCTCTCTCTCTCCTCACGTGATATCTCTCTGCTCTCTTCTTTTCCTCCAGCGTTCTCTCAAAGATTTGAGGGGAGGGGGATTTGATTAAGAAGGAAATTGTTGATTATGAGGGAGGAATTATTGAGGGGAATTTATTAAAGAGGGGAATCAACATTGTAGCTATAGTCTTGATTTGTATTTATTGAGAGATCTTAAGTTTGAGATCTGCTATTATATTATAATTTCTTATTGATTAATAAGAAATTAATTGTGTGGCTCCCGAGGACGTAGGCAAGTTTGTCGAACATCTTAAATCTTGGTGTACTTTTCTCTATATTGTGTTTTTGTTGTAATAAGGGTTTAGCGTAGCCCCGAGTTTTTTCTAACAACTGGTATTAGAGCCTGAAACGATTTAGAGGAAGTCAGATTCAAGTGGGAGCGATGATCGCAGATGAAGGAAATGTGAGATTAGAGAAGTTTGATGGAACAAATTTCGGATTCTGAAAAATACAGATATAGGATTATCTGTATCAGAAAAATCTGTATTAACCCCTTTTAAGGAAGAAGCCGGAGTCTATGAAGAAAGATGAGTGAAACCTTCTAGACAGACAAGCCCTCGGAGTTATCAGATTGACGTTGACTTGTAATGTTATGTTCAATATTGCGAAGGAGAAGACCACGGCCGGTCTTATAGTAGCACTCTCAAATATGTATGAGAAGTCATCAGTCGCGAACAAAGTTTATTTGATGAGGTGGTTATTCAATCTGAGAATGACGGAAGGCGCGTCGGTAGCACAACACCTCAATGAACTCAACATGGTCATAACCCAATTGAGTTCAGTTGAAATTGAGTTTGATGAGGAAGTTTGTGTGTTGATCCTTTTGTCTTCTATAGACGTCAAAAATTACCTATAGGTTTCCGCACGTAATTCGAAATGGAGAGAAGACGATGAATGCTATTATCAGAGTCAGAAAGGATTATCCAAGTCAAAGAGGATCATCTGATGATGCCAAAAGGAAGTGAAGGAACGCACGTGAAATGTTAAAATGTGCGAAACGACGAAGAATATACAATCAGGAGGACTCTAGAGTGATCCGCATGTAGAAGTGAAATTTTAACCATGATGAGATTTGAATCAAAAAATCTCAAAAGATAAAAGTTGTATCTTTATTCGTCATCTTTCTAACACATCTGGAACCACTTTATTCTGAGGTCGAACGAGAGAATTAAAGCCAAAATAGCGAAGATAGTACAAACTGTCTCGGAGAATCCGAGTCACCTCAAAGTGACTCGGAAATTCCGAGTCACTTTGAAGTGACTCGCGTCTAAGTCAGCTCCCAATGTATTTTCTGATAACATTGGCTTCTAGAACTCATTAGGGTTATCCATAAACATATGTAGTTATCCTTAAACGTGTGGAAGCTGTTACACAACCGAAAACCCACCTAAACGGATAATAACAGTTGTTCTTCAATCCTATCTACAAAAATGGTATTTAAAATCTATAAATACACCCTAGCATCCTTATAAAGGAAGATCTGAAGAGAGCCATGAATTTTAGAGAAGCTAGGACGAGGCTTTGATGAATTTGAGAGAGGCTAGCGAGATCTTGGCGAATTCCTGTGCATAAAGAGTGGATTTCGAGAGATCTGAAATATGTTCCACCTTTCTTCCAGATCAAACTTTGTTTTAATCTTGAAAAGAGTAGTAATCTCGCTTAGTCGAGATTATTTATTTCTGTGAATACTTCTTTTGTGAAGTAAAAGCATTGAATTTCATTCTGTCAACCGGATCTGATTTGCGACGATCCACGGACTAACGCGTCTCCGACACAGGCAAAGATCTCATGCAACCAGTGGGTGATAAACGTCCTCTATGTGTGTTTAAAGAGAGTTGTAATTTTTGTAAGTGAGTAGTTTTATAAAAAGACTAACTCTTTTGAATTTATTGTAATCGATAAACGTGTAATGGATTCGACAAATAAACTAACTTTCGACGCAAATATCTTCCCTACCAGAAAGCTGGAACACTACCTTCACAGCTGTGAGTAGCTCGTCAGGAAACAATAAGTTAAAATTCGATGACGTTCGTGATCTGGTTCTTAGTGAGGAGATTCGACGGAGAGAGTCGGGTGAAGCTACAACCTCTTCAGTATTACATACAGAGTCAAGAGGTAGAAATTCAACCAGAGGAAACGGACGAGGCAGGAAATGGACAAGGCATATCAAACTTTAGAGGTAGACCAAAGGACAGCAGGTCCACATCCAGGAATCCAAACAACAACTCGAAGGCTATCGAGTATTGGAATTGTGGGAAAATAGGGCATTACAAGAATTAGTACAAGAGTGCACAGAAGGAGAAGGAGGCAAAGGCAGAGGTGAATGTCACTTCCATCTCATGAGGAGACGACACATTGATATGCTCTTTGGAGAGTAAGGAGGAATCTTGGGTGTTAAATTCAGGAGTGTCGTTCCATGCTACTTCTCAGAAAGAATTCTTTGAGAAGTATGCTCTCGGAAATGTTGGATATGTATACCTTAGTGTTGAACAATCGTGTACTATTGTGGGCAAAGGTGTAGTAAAAATTAAGTTGAACGGGTCAGTATGGGAGCTGAAGGATGTCAGGCATATTCTCGACGTGAGAAAGAACTTAATATTTATAGGTCAGTTGGCTGGCGAAGAATACACTACGACCTTCCATAGAGATGATTAGAAGATCTCACAGGGAGCAATGACGATTGCCCGAGGCAAGATGACTGGTACCCTGTATATGAAAGCAGGTGCACGTTATTTGATCTCAGTTGCAACAGGCAATGAGACTTCAAATTTATAGCACCAGAGACTCGGTCAGATGAGTGAGAAGAGGATAAAGATCATGCACACAAAGGGAAAACTCCCAGGACTGCAGTCAGTGGAGATGGACATGTGTGAAGAATGCATACTTGGAAAGAAAAAGAGAGACAGCTTTCAAACAAGTGGCAGAACCCCGAAGAAGGAGAAGCTTGAGCTCATTCACTCAGATGTTTGGGGACCAACCAACATCGCATCCATTGGTGAGAAACACTACTTGGTGACTTTTATCAATGATCACTCTCGGAAAGTGTGAGTCTACTTTCTGAAGCATAAGTCAGAAGTATTTGAGGCTTTTAGGAGATGAAAAGCTATGGTAGAGAATGAGACCAGTCTGAGAATAAAGAAGCTCAGAACTGATAATGGTGGTGAGTATGGAAACGCCGGATTCAATAAGTTCTGCTATGAGCACAGGATAAGAATGGAGAGAACCATGCCCGGCACGCCTCAGCACAATGATGTGCTTGAACGTATGCACAGAACATTGATAGAGAGAGCCAGAAGCATTCGGATATAGTCAGGCCTCCCAAAGCAGTTCTGGACAGAAGCAGTCAACACAACAGCTTACTTGATCAACCCAGGTCCATCGGTTCCATTGGAATATAGAATACCAGAAGAGGCATGGTGCGGAAATGAGGTAAAACTCTCACATCTCAAAGTTTTCGGTTGTGTAGCTTATGTGCATATTAGTGATCAAAGTAGGAATAAGCTTAATCCTAAGTCAAAGAAATGCACTTTCATCTGCTATGGTGAATATGGGTTCAACTACCGCATTTGGGACAACGAAAACAAGAAAGTAATTCGCAGCAGAGATGTGATATTCAATGAGAAGGTGATGTACAAGGACATGCACAAGACGGATGACTTAGAGAATGAGTCAACAATTGTAGATGCAGATGATGTCCCGAGTAACCTCTCCAAAAACCAAATATAGAAGGTTCTCATCCAGAAGACATGTTGGACAGAACGGTGCGTAAGAGCCCGACGTACCAGCTCCGATATTAAGAAGATCTTCTCGGCCTCTTGTGCCAAGCAAGAGATATATGAATTATCTATTGTTGACAGATGGAGAGGAGCCTGAAAGCTATGATGAAGCTTGTCAGAGTGGAGATATGAGCAAGTGGGAGCTTGCCGTGAAAGATAAGATGAAATCTCTCATCTCAAACCAGACATTAAAACTAGCTGGGTTGCCTATGGGTAAGAAGGCACTCCACAATAAATGAGTGTACCGGGTGAAATAGAAACAAGATTTTCAGAAGATATAAAGCCCGGATAGTTGTCAAAGGATTCCAGTAGAAGGAAGGAATTAACTACACTGACATTTTTGCTCCCATGGTGAAGCTCAATACTATTAGGACAGTGATGAGTATTGTAGTTATTGAAGACCTTTATCTCGAGCAGTTGGACGTGAAGATGGTGTATCTTCACGAAGATCTAGAAGAGGAGATATACATACACCAGTCAGAAGGTTTCTCAGAAGAAAAGAAGAAGAACCTAGTGTGCAAACTCATGAAGAGCTTGTATGGCCTGAAACAAGCCCCAAGGCAGTGGTACATAATGTTTGACGGCTTCATGCACAAGGAAGGTTTCCAGAAGTGCAACGCCGACCATTTTTGCCACTTCAAAAGATATCAGTCCAGTAATATTATCTTACTACTATATGTTGATGATATATTGGTTGCAGGTGTAGATATGGAGGATATCAGAAGTTTGAAGTAGCAGTTGTCAAAAGAGTTTTACATAAAAGACTTGGGTCCGACAAAGAAGATCTTTGAAATGCAAATCATAAGAGATAAGAAGAAAGGTTTGTATGGCATGAAACAAACAGAGATTCAATATGGGCGACGCCAAGCCAGTCAGCACACCCTTAGCCAGCCATTTTTTCCTATTAAAGGATCAACCTCCTCAGTCAGAAGAAGAGAAAGAGAGTATGGCTAAGGTCCCTTACGCCTCAACCATCGAAAGTTTAATGTACGCAATGGTCTGTACGAGACCAGACATTGGCCATGCAGTGGGAGTGGTCAGCCAGTTTATGTCGAATCCAAAAAAAGCTCATTAGGAAGCGGTCAAGTGGATTCTGAGATATCTATGAGGCACCACACAGAAGTGTTTGCACTTTGGTAAGGGAGAAGTGCAAGGGTACGTAGATGCAGACTTTGGAGGTGAAGTCGATCACCGAAGAAGCACCACCGGCTATGTATTCACTGTCGGAACTATAGCTGTTAGTTGGATGTCACAGATTCAGAAGATTATCACTCTATCCACTACAGAAGCTGAGTATGTATCAACGACTGAAGTTAGTAAAGAGATGATATGGTTTCAGGGTTTGTTAACAGAGCTGGGATTCAAACAGGAGAAGAATGTTTTGCACAGTGATAGTTAGAGTGCGATTCAATTGGCTAAGAATTCCGCATTTTATTCTAGAACAAAGCACATTGGGCTTCGGTACCACTTCATCAGATCCCTGTTGGAAGATGACGTGTTAAAACTGGAGATGATTCCAGGAAGAAAGAATCCAATAGATATGTTAACAAAGACGGTGTCCATTCGGAAACTGGAGTTGTACGCAACTTCAGTTGGCCTTCATGCATAGATGATGAGGACGGAGCCACATAGGAGAAAGTGCTTATTGAGATAGCCTGCTGACGACGGTTTGATCTCCAAGTGGGAGATTGTCGGAATCGGGTGTGAAGACCAAACCTTGATTCTGGCGAGGGCGAACTCCAGTCGGCGAGGTCGACAGCGAGCTCGAGGCGAGCTTCAGGCGAGGGTGAGCTCCAGTTGGCAAGGTCGACAGTGAGCTCGAGGCGAGCTTCAGGCGAGGTCGATGGCGAGCTCGAAGCGACCCCTTGCAGGCGAGCTCGATGATGAGACGACGCAGCTCCGAAGGCGAGCTCGTCGAGTTGCAGGTGAGCTCGATGAAATCCGCGGGCGAGGCGGCTCCACGCAGGCGAGCTCCTCACAGGCTGTCGACAGCTTGTCGACAGCTCAGCTAGGGTTCTGTCGACAGCTCAGCTAGGGTTTCCCTATAAAAGGAAAACCATGTGCCCTAGCCCCTGATGCTTCTCCTCGTTCTCTTTTCGGCGGTGTCTCTCTCTCTCTCTCTCTCTCTCTCTCTCTCTCTCTCTCTCTCTCTTCTTTCTCTCCAGCATTCTCTCAAAGACTTGAGGGGAGGGGGATTTGATTTAGAAGGAAATTGTTGATTGTGAGGGAGGAATTATTGAGGGGAATTTATTGAAGAGGGGGAATCAACATTGTAGTTACAATGTTGATTTGTATTTATTGAGAAATCTTAAGTTTGAGATCTGCTCTTGTATTGTAATTTCTTGTTGATTAATAAGAAATTAATTGTGTGGCTCCCGAGGACGTAGGCAAGTTTGCCGAACCTCGTAAATCTTGGTATATCTTTCTCTATACTGCGTTTTTGCTGTAATAGGGGTTTAGCGTAGCCCCGGGTTTTCCCAACACATGTAACCAATGACCACTATTTTAGTATAATATAGAATATACACACAGTTTGCCAAATTCAATAAGAAAAGCGTTTACTGCTAAATTTTAATAGGACGAAAGAGGTTTTCATGATACTTTGATGAAAAATTCATTAAGGACCCAAAATATGGGACCAATAGGAGGGACAAGTGAGGTGTCCCCTTCCTATTGGATAATGAGTTGGCCATCATTAATGATGGTCAACTCATTATCCAATAGGAGGGGGACACCTCACTTGTCCCACCCGTTGGTCCCATATTTTGGGTCCCTGTAGCAAATCTCTACTTTGCTTGCCAGATGTTTTCTATAATTTATAAATCTTCTATTAGTTTGATCACATATTTGATATTTCCCCTCATTAATTGCGGTTTATAAAGCGTGGACGTCTCTCTTCGTCATTAAATGAGATTTTTCTTCTTGCCTTTTGAGTAAAGCTCAATTTTTATTTTACTTTGACTCGAAGCCTTCTTTAATAGCTCGGGGACACCTAAAGAGGCATTAATTGCTCTCTTTCGTCTCTCTTTACATGTCAACTTCATTCAAACAACTCCTTTAATGCATACTTGTCTTGGACCCGAGACCTGAAAGCATGGTGATCCACCACCTACTACAATACTCTTGTATCTGGTATTTGAATCGTTAAAGATGTATATCTTTTATGGTGATATCACTGATATGGTGTTTTTTGGGGGTAACTATCAAGGAGCACAGGAAATGTCTTTTCACAATAATTTACGTCAAACCAAAATCTAACAAACAGTTCATATTCAGCTGAAATGTTTCGCTCAATAAGCTGTCTAATTTCTTTTTGAATCTTTTTAGCAAAAATAGGACCAAAAATAAACTTATTAGAGTGAATTACTAGAGTTCGTCTCCGATTTCCACTAGTAGAAAAATGAACAAACTAGACGGAACAAACTAGACGGAAT
>BQKN01062612.1:45403-71512 GCA_022839385.1 Asparagus kiusianus
CTCCCTCTCTCTCTCTCTCTCTCTCTCTCTCTCTCTCTCTCTCTCTGAGGATCGATTAATTGACTAGGGGAAAATTCCTACCTTAGCATTAAAAATTTACAACCAACAAAATATCATTCTTTTTTATGAGAAAAAGAATTTCTAAAGTCGTTTCCAAAGGATAGAGGAGGTAGTTTTAACAGATTCTTAATTACGTTTGACAAAAACATACTCAATTATACCCACTCTTTCAATACTTTGAAACACTCTAAAAGCTCAAACCATTCGAATTTAAAAGAATATCCAGTGAAAGAATAATTACATGTAGAGAAAACCCAGTACCTACAAGATCTTTCTCCAAGCCTTCAATTCATTAGGTGAAAGAATTAATAGCATTTACTCTCCTCATCATCTCAAATTGTTGAACCTAAAAAACTTTGGCCATGGCATCCAACGTTGTAATTCTCCCACAAGGAAATTTATCATATTTTTGCATTGTGGGGTTGGTGTCTAATAAATTGAGGCCATTAAATTATATAACCAGTGCTACGTACTTAGATGAGAATTAATTGCACTCTTAAAGTTGGTTGATTGAGCTTCTCAACTTCTCATAACTACACATTAACTACTCACACCACACAAAAACAGTAAAAGAGGTGGAGCATTAAAGCCAATTTAAGAGTTAGATTTGTGAAAGCTCTTTGGGTCCACGTGTTCAAGGAGCAGAGCTTAATTAATTAGTTGGCCTTCTTATTCATTACGTTCTTTATGTAGTTGGAAAATACTTGTTTGCTTTAATTTGGCCATTACTAACCACTAATAAATCAATTAGATTACGTAATTATCGTTGCAAATAGCATGTGATTCGTAATAAATAACTTTTCTTTTTCTCATGAGTCGTTGTATTCTTTTTGCATTATGTAAAGCAGTTATACAGCTCACGTTGATAATTTCTTCTTTTTTCAGACGTTTAATGAGACAATCAAATTTGTGATGTCAATGTCTGATTCGCGGCAAAGAATATATCCTCAAAATGCAGTCATAATATATTCAAAATCCAACTTAATCGATCATAGCAGCGTATATGACCCCTGAGCTTTAAAATCAAATTCTATTTTCTTCCTCAGAGAATCATTCTAGAAACTTAATATGGTTGTGAGCTCTATTACTGTGACACAAGATCTTATCAATAGACATTAAGAAGTACAATGTTCTTTTAAAATTTGGTTTACTCGCGCAAAACTGAAATATACTAACTCTCACGGTCCATGGGATTATTTGAGGAATTAACTCTGTAAAGGATGTAAATCTATGATATGAGCCAGCGTTAGCTAGTGTAGCGGGCTCGACTCCCTTTGTCAAATGAGATTCACCCGATTACGAGTTGACAACAGTCACCTTACAGCGATCAAAATGAGAAGTAACCGCTTTACCATCTCGTATACAAGTCTCTCTTGAAAAGATTTAGGCGTGTTTTAACTAGAAGTAAATCTGGACTATAACAGCGTGGGGGGCGGGAACTATAACATGGGGTGGGATGGATGTGGGATTCGAACCAAGGCCGATGACGAACTCCAAAGGAGGTAAAGTTGAGCGGACCGACATGGTTTCCCTTGCTACCAAAAAAAAAAAAACTGGACTATAACATGGGGAAAATATTTGTATTGCAACTTTTTTGGATCCCATATCGTCCGACTCATCCGCACTACCGTAACTCTGAATATTCTCACGACTTCTCGTGCGATGAATCTCCAACACACGCATGCTTCAGAGTAGTAGCAGTAAAAGGGGGCCACAAAATCTCACCAGGCTTACAACTGTATATACAGGACTCACATCTCCGCACACACTCTCTCTCTCCTCATTAAATGCAAACTTGAATTCCCAACTCACTCTAATAAAATCCTCCCCACAAAATTTAATAAATTAAAACAATTAAGTTAAGACTCCATCCCCAGATTTCTCCCCCTCATTAATTGCTCCTAACCCTTCAAATCTCAATCCCCCCCTTTCCCTTATTTATACCTCATCTCTCCTTCATCATTCGAAACCCAATTATTCACTCAAAAAATTTCTTATCTATAATTTAAAAATATTCGTTAATGGCTGCCGATGTGAGCTCTGTCATTCGAATCATGAGCGAGTACAACAACGACGAGAAGAAGAGCAAGCGTGGCGATCTCGTCACCCGCGACTTTCTTGGTTGTGCGGTGACCGGATCCAAGGAGCTCGATCTCGATCTCAAAGTTCCTTCCGGCTTCCAACGGCGACTCGATTTACTGGTAATTCTTTCTTTCCGTTAATTTGTGGAAAGGCGAAAAAAAATAATAATATTACCTACCGAATTTTATTGACTGAATCGAATGATTGCAGTCGGGAGAGACGTATGTGGAAAAGAGCGGTCCGGTGCACCGCGAGTTACAAGATCTTAACCTGCCTCCGACGCAGGTGGACAGTTCTGCCATCGACCTGAGACTTTTATTAACATCTGCCCCTCGCGATGCTGACCGTATCTACCAGAGCGTGTGCACGCTGGACAAGGTTCGGTCCGCGCTCGAGCGCGCGGAGCGCGAATCTCAAAGCAAAGGCCGGCCTCCCAGATCGGACGGCTCGAATTCGCCCTCGTCGTCTTCAACGACGACGTCCTCCTCGATCAAGAGGAGGGGTGCGGATCAGGAAACGGACGGCTCAGATTCGCCCAGGAGTCTGATTGCGGCTGGATGTCCGAGTTGCTTGATGTACGTGTTGATATCGAAGGCGAATCCGAGGTGTCCGAGGTGTGACTCGCACGTGCCGGCGCCCACACAGGTTCTTGCGAAAAGGCCAAGAATTGATCTCAATTCTTTATAGGAATTGATGATTTGAGATATGATAGAAATTTGTAGTTACTGTTTTACATCAGTAGCAGAGAGAGATTAGAATTATTGTTACTCCTTTTCCTTTGTAAAATATTGGATGATAATTTTTTGTAAATTGATATAATTACTGTTACTCCTTTTCCGTTGTTGTTATTATTATTATTTATAGAAAAGATTATAATATCTTATAGTAATTTTTCATAGTTTACGACTCTATTTTAATGACGGGCAAAAGGCCGTGGTCTATATCATCATTAAAATTAAGAGCACAACAGTTTAATATAAGATATTTACACTAAGTCATACTTTTAAGGTCGAAAATCTCTATGTTTTAGGGTATTCGTGTCAGTATAGCCTCATTTAGGACCCGTTTGGATTGATTTTTTGGAGCTGTAAAATGAGGGAAAGCTGCCAAAAATATCAGCTTTTTTGGCAGCTTTTCCCCAAAATGGCCTCTTTAAGAGGCGATTTTGGGGGAAAGCTGCCAAAAGCTGATATTTTTGGCAGCTTTCCCCCATTTTACAGCTCCAAAAAAACAATCCAAACGTGCCCTTAGATAGAAATATAAGGTGAGAGGGAGTCAAGGGCCTCTTTGGAATGGAGCTAATGCGAGGTAAGAGAAGAGAGGGATCACATTATTTCTACTAGAATTCTGGCACGACTTATTGTAAAATATGAGATTTAAAACTTTTAATTGTGATGCAATGTATAGGTTAATGTTGTGAATACTTTACTCAATTGTATGACTTAAGAATAACTAAGAATATTGTCTAAAGTGCTTGTATGTGTACACAAAATAAGGAGAAAAAATGATATTTTCCATTTAAATAAATATTGGTTTTTTATTTAACAAAATTTAGCAAAAGTTTCTTATAAGTTTTCTACATGAAAATTTTTTTTTTTGTGCTATATATAGAGGGGAAAGAATGGAGGATAAAATGTATTGATCATTGCAAATAAAATTCGCTAAAGGGGTCTATGTGTAAAAACATGTCAAAACCCACCTCAAAAGAGCTTGAAACTTTGACACGTGTGTGCTTGCTCACTTTGACCCACAATGTTACCATTATGCCCCTCTCTTTTAGATGGTGATGTCCAAGATCATCCAAACTTAGGGTACCCATAATTAATTTTTTATAATATAGTACGGTATAGATTTGAAAATCCATTGAAGGTAGATAATGGGCGGAAAGTTAAGATAACTAGGAGGGAAAAAGTCCAGATTTTATTCCCTTCCAAATTGGTTGGTTGGGGAGGGGGGAGGGTTTGTTGGTGGGGGAGGGGCCAGGGTTGGGGTGGTCATAAAAAAGAGAACATTACACAGACAATTTTATCCTTATATAAAGATGAGATCTAAACGAGTGAAATAACATATAAAATTACTTTATGTAAATTTATATATATCCCTTAACTTTCATACACATTATTAAACTTTCCAAACGGGGTGAGATAAATTCTCTACGTTCTCCTTATTAAATTTGAAACAAGTATTGTATGTTATCTTAACTTGCTTAATTTATCTTATGTTCACTTAACTTCTCTTCACTAGGAACAATTTCAAGCATACTCTAAGAAATATCTTTAAGATTGCTTGCATTATTAAAAACTACTAATGATTAAATAGTTGAAGTTGTATAATTATAATATCGTATAGATCTAGCTTCTCCCGTTGGAATATGTCTTGTTGATGCTAAATATCACACTACCAATTGGATCCAGGCTGGGATTGGTCCCCTTTGAGTCCTCACCGGGACGTGGTAGGGGAGAGTGATGGAGGGGCCGCTTCCTTCTTCAACTTTATGCCTAGTTCTTGAATGAGAGATCGATGTCTATGCTGCACAGACAAGAAGAACCAGTGAGAGGACGGGGACCGATTCCCCGTGGTTCCTCCGACGGTCAAGTTAGTAAAACTCAAGTGGGGAAAGGGAAGGTCAGGAACAAATGTGGTTCTTGAAGTGGCAATGTCTCTGCCCAGAGGATCGACGTGAGCTCCTCTGTCTAGACGAAGAATTGTGTGTTCTTGTTTTTGTGCCATGTATGCTTTTGGGAGTTTTAGATTGCGAACCTTTAGCTATGGCGAATAGCATCTGTATATATAGAGGACGTTCATGACAGATTGGTCACTTCGACTATGTAAATGGCGATGACAAAGTGTGAGCTGGAAGGAGAGTCATTCTTTGCTCTATATGTGTCGGCTGGGGACTGGAGGGGAAGTCACTTCGCATGGGAGAGGGTATCTCTGTATTTTCTGAGAAGTGATTGAGAGCGTGACAAAAGGCACATAGGCATACTTAATCATCCATTGCTTTACAGGTGTCGGCTGGCGACTGGAGGGGAAGTCACTTCGCATGAAAGAGGGTGTCTCCGCATTTTCTGGGAAGTGATTGACAAGTCATGGAGGCACGTGGGCAACTGATAAGTCATGGAGACCATTAGGCTAAAATCTGGATAAGGTTTGTCCGATGTGGACTGAAATGTTGACATATGCTCCGGGGGAGAGGCTTGAGGCCGGGGTCGAGTCCTCAACTTAGCCGACAACATGGAATGTCCCTCAAGTCGTCTCCGAGAATTGCTCAGTGAGTGGTCGAGTGCCCTAAGTGGGTCGTCCTCGGTGATAGGGTCGATTGACCCCGCATTTCGTATCGGCTTAAAAGAAGGTTAGCTTGATGAGTCGACGAGGTCGTTTGTCTAGTGTTCGTACTTGTTTATTAGGTATTCTAGACAAACATCAATGTTGGAGGTTGGTTGGATTACACCTTCACGATGATATCTTAAGGAAGTTGGCGAAAATATGAATGAAGCTTTGCGCATTCAAGTCGAGATTAATTATTTCTTTATCGTTACCAAGATCGAGCTTCACGAAAATTTCTAAGCTTGGGTATATTGTTTCAAGTTTAGGTCTTATACCATGTGTGTTATACTTTAAAGCTCAAATATTACACACATACACATTTTCATTTTTATAGCTTTCAAGTTTATCAAATAAATAAGAAATTAGTATGTATACATATTTTTGGTTTATCATTTTCAAGTTTAACCGTATAAATATGTAAGCAATCAATATGCTTATATACATATATATTCATTTCATATTTATCATCTTTATTTGGAAAATAATGTGTTTATGGATTAAAGACTTGTTTACACGATTTTATATATTTTCTCGAGTCTATTAATCTATTAAAAAGTGTTTCAAAACTTATTTGTATTGATTTCATCAAAATCAAGTTTTGGCGATTTCATATTGTTTAACCGTTTGCAAAATAAATGAGTTTTCATAAATAGAAAATACAAATTGATAAATTCTTTTTTAGCATGTTATATTGCATGTTTATAAACATTTCTTAAAATTTTATCATTTTTGGATTTGATTTACTATGGTAAATTGATTTTATAAACTCAAGTGTTTCAGCAGAATCTAACATAACTATTTTAAAATAATTATTTCTCACATATAGAAAGTGATATTTCAGAAATAATTTTTATAAAATGTTTACCTACATGTCTAGATACTTCTCTAAAAATTTCATGATTTTTGGAGTTGATCTGATATTTTTAATTGATTTTGTAAATCCAGTTACGTAAAAATTTCAGGATCTGCCAAATCTGTCGTGCATGTTTCCTTTCGATAAACAATATATCAGTCGACCGGTAGAGTGCCACCAGTTGACCGACCAGTGTGCCGTTGTATAATGGCTAGTTTTTTCTAGATTTTTATTTTTGGGGGTTTTACCTCGTTTTTTGTGCTTTCCTTTGGCTTGGGATGATATATTAAGAGACTATATATATAGCCATCAACACTTAGATTTTTTCATGGAAGTTTAGAACAAGTTTTACAAGTTTTTAAGAGTTTGTTTAAGAAGTTTAAGTGTGTTTTAGTTTATGCAAAAAGAGGTTTACAAGAGGAGGATATCATTTCGGTTTTGAGCTTCAACTTTCATATCTTGATCTCTCTTGTTTTCAGAGAAGTTTTTCTAAACTTATCTTCTAGCTTATTCATATCTTTGATTCATATATACTTATGCTAGTTTGATTTAAGTTTAGCTTTCTTTTTACTCTTTGATTACACACACAACCTATTGAGCTTAAGTATTTTCACATATAGTATAATTGGATCGTGGTGAGCGATTCATTGAGTGTGAGCGTAGTTTTATTCTCATTCTTGTTAGAGAACAAACCTTTTTATTTGCACTAAATTGTTGAAAAATCACATTGTAATACACAAGAAAACCAAGAGGAGTGATTGGTGAGAGACGGAGTCAATTCCAATATGAGTGACGTTGGTAGTAAAGCCTAGAAAGAGGTGATAAATTCAAACACTTGAGGAAGTTGACATGGGCTAGGCCAACACTTAGAGGGTGTATTGTGTGATTGTAATTGTGTGAGTTGTGAAAGTTTTCGGTGAGGTAGAAAACCGATTGTGTGAGTTGTAAACATTTCCGGTGAACACTGAAAACCAGTTGCGATAGTGGAGATTCTCCTCGAGAGTGGGGAGCGGAGACGTAGGTCGAGAGTGACCGAACTCCGTGATCATATTGTTGGCATCAAAAATTACCTATAGGTTCCCACACGTAGTTCGAGATAGAGAGGAGATGATGAATATCATTATCCGACTCAAAGAGGATTATTTGACGTCGATAAACGCATGAAGCAAGTTGATGAAGCGTACGAATCAACGAGATGACAAAATAACAAAGAGACGATCCGATTGGGGATTACGTTTTACTCACAAAAGACGTAGCACCGCTCATATCTCATCCACTCCATGAATGATTCACTCATGGGAGATTGTAGATCTCCTCTTCGGCTTTCCAACATACTTTTTATCGCATCATTTCGAGATTGAATCGGGGAGTTATGGAAAAACAAGTCGAGACATGCAACCGAGATACATAACATGTTTCGGCCAAAGCCGAGACACAAAATGTGTCTCGGCTATGGCCGAGATACACTTTGTGTCTCACGCCTAAAAAATGTCGATTTCTCCTGTTAACCACCCAGATTTCAGTTTAATCTAATCCAAAGCCTCCCCTACTGATCTGAAGTTATCTTGAAATATTGTTAAGTGGTTACAACTGAGGATGAGATCAAGTTGATCGTTCTTATCTGAAAACCGAGCTTCTGAAGCTTATAAATATGGTTCTAGTCCCTTCATTTACACAAATCCAGAATTCTCGATCCTCGGCGAAGCCCTGTCAAATTGAAGAGTGAGGAGCACGAATTTCAGAGAGGAGGAAGGGATCTTGGAGAGTTCTTCAGTACAACGAGGAGAAGAGTTCGAGAGATCTACATCCCGTTCATCCGTTTTCCTTGAGATTGTACCTACCTGCGATTTTTGAGAAGAGTGATTATCTCACTGTTGCCGAGATAGTCACTTCAATTTTTTGTCTCCTTTGCAAGGCAACGAAATCGTTATTCGGATCTGATTAGTCGGTGGTCTACGGATAAACCCCGGCACCGACAAAGATCCTACGCAAGCAGAAGATCGATAAACGATCTATCTGCATGTGTTCTCAAGAAAATTATAGTCTTTTTATTTGAATTGTGTAAGGATGCTCATAAAAAGTCCTTCCTTTTGAATCATTGTAACGATTGAAGTTGTAATGAGTCCCGCAATGAAGAAAATAATTTTCGACACAAACAATTATGTGTTTGAGTTTGCATTAGCGTATTATTTGTGCTTATTGTTTATTACATTCTATATTGTCATTGTCTCATGTTTATATCGCCCTTAGTTTAATTGTATTTTCTTGCTCATATATCTTGTTGTATATCATAATTGCTAGGATATTTTTAATAAGTTTTAAATCGATATTAATATCAGATTAGATTAGCGTATATATACCCTATTCACCCCCTCTCTAGGATAATTTCACCCTCTCCTGTGCACTGGTGACTGATCACCTTGCAATAAATACCACTAAATTCATTATGGGCGCCATCATTCCTTTATCCCCAATAGTCTTTATGACACATCGGACCACGTTGGCACCGTGCACCCCTAATTACTTCACATTAAATACCAAAGTGACATCTTCTTCACTTGTCGGCCGACACCTATAAAGCTGAGGTTGACGTGGCCGCCATCACTTACTCTGTCAAAGTTACCATTCTACCATTCTATCACTACTATAAATAGTGATACTATTTTCAATAACAAGGTAAGTTCTTGACTACTACAAAGTTCTTGACTACTACTCACTGTGTTTAAGAACTATTGCAGTTCATTTTTACTTCACTCAAGAAACTTACTGATGTGATCGTCGGAGGAACAAACGGGCAACCTAACCTGCCCTCTTACGATTTGATACTTATGCAGGGAAGAACAACTTATTCAAGAACCAGATATTCAAAGAGTTAGAGGACCTCTGCTAACTTAAGCAATCCTTTTAATTGACTGCTTGATATCATATATCAACAGATATTATATCTTGGTTTTCCGCATCTTTCTAACTAATATCATGATACCATCTCCTAATGTCACGAACAACTTCTTTGAACGCTTACAAACTATTTACTGACTCTTTTATTTCTTTGGTTGCAAGCTTTGGTTCTACTTGCAAATGTTAGGCTAACTGTTGGATTTGAGATGCAAATCTAGAGGGGTGAAGGGGGTTATGAATTGGGTTGCTATCATTTTTTGTTGAAAACACAGAATATGCAGTAAAATAGATAAAATAAAAGTAAAAAATAACTAACTAAATATGCAACAAAATAGATAAAATAAAAGAAAAAAACAAATAACCAAGGACACGCAAAATTTTATAGTGGTTCGGATAATAATCTTACATCCACTTTTTCTTCTTAAGAAGGGGTTTCTTCACTATGCCAAGAGTTCTCTTGAGTCATAACCCGATTCAGTAAGCTTATAAAGACCACACCCTAAAATCTACCTAAAACTAGTCATCTAATATAACTATCCACAATGAGTAACATCTACGTGTAGGTAGTCGTAACCCTCAATTAGCACCGGCTTGAGTATACCATAAAATAAAGTTTAAAGCAAAATAACAAACACAATTTAAGCACAAAAAAGAAGAAAGATCTTACGGTCATTTTCGATTAACAAACCATCATTCAACAGATCAAAGTGAAGCTCGATGAAAAACGATATAGATTATGAAATCAAGAGCAACTCTCCTTGCTAAGGCGATCTAAAAATGTTGTGCGCGACGAGAAAGAGTTTATTGAGATTCCAAGGGTCAAAAACTTCAACCCAATATTTTCTCAAATCAAAACCCTAAAGCTATAATCAAAACTCTAGAACCCTCTCCTTTGTATGTCTCTTTTAATCATATATGGCCTTTAGTCAACCAGGAAAGAATATCCTAAATATGGTAGAAGTCATAGATCAAAAGAAACAATGAACAACTGTGATTAAATCCTCAAATATGTAATCAGCCGACATTACCATCGATGATTGCTCAGACCATCGATGGGCCCCTAAGCACCATCGAGGGGTTCTTATAATCCATCGACGAGCTGAAATCCAATCGACGGGTTCCTTGTAACCATCGATGGGTCCCTGTTGATCACCGATGGTACAAATGCTACAAATGTTAAAATCAACATTTGTGCTGATTTTCATGTTCTTTCACCTCGTACACATCTTATACATGTATTCACATGTACTATATCGTTTTAAAAAATAATAGTACCAAATAAAAGTTTGTTATCACTTAAACAAGAGCTATCGTATGGACTACTTCCTAACACTAACAATTTTTTGTTTTTGGATAACAATAGTGGGAGAATGTTAGATTAATAGTTATAACAAGTATATTATTTGAATTCTAATCCTCTCTATTATGAAAAACCACGATTTTTATCACAACCATTGATTTGTTAAGTGAAGTTTAAGAATGAGTACAATTTACGGAAGCAATGAGTGTTAGATTTAGATTCAATCAAAATTGCTCACTAAACAGATCAATTGCTAGAAAAAAATAGTCTTTCTAATACTTGTTGGTTGTGGAGATCAGGATCAAAGTGTAATTTTTTTTTTGGGCTAAAACTTCTTAGCGAGACCAAAAGGAATCATTTGAATAGCATTAAAAATAAATAATAAGCTTTTTTTCGGACTTATTTTAGTTTAGGCATCTAACACCAGCTAATCTGCCCAATCGAATCAAGCGGGCATTCAGATGTCAACTTCTTGCTTTTCAATTTGGATTTCATCAAAAATTTTAATGAAATTTGACCAAATATATTCCACCGACTCTTGAGAAAAGGAGGACCTAAGCTATTTGATTCATGTAAAAATTATAATTACAATTCTCTGCAACCATAGTTTTTTTTCAAGTACAATGATAAAATTGAATCTGTTTTTTTCCTAAAACAATAAAATAAAATAGTAAGTTTCTATAATAAAAATAAAATAAGAATTTGCTGGTCATAAATTGATCATACATTTAGTAAAATAAAAACTACTAAGTAACAAAGAATGGTAAAAAACTAACTTTGTTACTATTTAAATATCTGATAGTTTATTTAACAAAATAAACAACTAAGTTATACAATTTTTTAAAAAGATATAAATTTATAATATAATAAGATTACAATTACAATTTTCAATTAACAATTCTTTACAAACAAACGAATCTTTCCCACTCTAGCCACGTTAATGATATGAAATAATGATGAGCATCGTGCAATGAATGAAAACTATACAAACGATAAAGTCCAGTCCAAAACGAGTACGAAGTGGGCCCAGTTGGGCGAAGGCCCAACGCCACTAACAACCGCGCGAGACATTTTGACGCGTGAGCGAGCGCGCCTACTGACTGCCTATCATTAATTAGATCGAAGAAAGAGACGAGATAGATTGTTGCCGTGACCGTCGCCAATTAGATTGAATTAAATCTTACCATTTAATGCTACGCTCTCTCTGGGCCCCACGTTCATTAAATTGTGGGATGGCATGATGTGCTGACAGGGAGAAATGGGATGAGCAAATAGTTACAATCGTAGTTATTACAATGGAATTATGGTCTTGTACAACTGTGATTGTAGTTATTTTCTACCGTCTTGATTTTTTTATCCAATTGTAATTAAAGTTGAAGCTATAAGTATTCTTTCTAGATAGGGCGTACCAGAGAACACCTCGCACCTCGCGAGATGTTCCGGACCGCATATGCGTGAAATAGAAAAGAATATATGAATATTTCACTACTACACATACAGAATTAAGGTTTCATTAATACCCCAGGGACCCAAATAGGGGACCCAAGACATGGGACAGGTAAGGTGTCACCATCCTATTGCATGATTCACTGTTTATGAACAGTACATCATGCAATCGGATGGTGACACATCACATGTCTCATGTCTTGGGTTCCCTATTTGGGTCCCTGTAGCAACACCCTTAAGGTTTTATCCATGTCAGAATTTAGTTAGAAAGGAGGTGGCTCAATTCTATCTTGACTTATAGGGAGAAAATGAACCAAAAAAATTAAGGCCAATTATGTTGTCATTTAACTCTTTAACCAGGGTCCAGGTTAGGGTCCACTGACCTGGCTTAAGGAGTGGTTGCGAAACCCATCCTAATAAGACAGTTGTTGCGGTTTACGTTAAGACGGTTACGTGAAAGAAGATGCTTTCTGAGTTTAGCGTCGCAAAGAAAATTCTTAGGGGAAGTTGTTTTCAAGATTAATTCAATCATTTTCATGGGAATTGTCGGTAACTAATTACAAACCAAAGTATGTTATGATGGAAATAAAGCTGGCAGATAATGACACCATGATGAGATTAATAAGTGCGTCATGCCCTGCGCATGCATTGCTAAATATTCACTTGGGTTTTCACATATTGATAAAATCTCTCATTAAATATTAGCGCTCCAATTAGCTGCATCAAAAGGTATTGTTTGACAAATGCTTAAGTGAGGGGTTAAGAAGACTTAACCCCTTTTTAATCCGTAAAACGCAAAAATCTATATAATGGTTAAAGTGAGTTAACTCTCCATAATTTGTCAAACATAAAAAATATAGAAGGGTTAAGGTAACCCCTCTAGAGAGATTAAAATGAGTTAACCACTCAAAAAAATGGGTTTACTAATACTCCTATTTAGAAGGATTAAGAGTTAATCATTCTAATTATAAAAAAAATAGTCAAAATCATTGTTATTCCCAAACACTAAAAATGATCACAATGACTAAAATAAAACTTATATAATGAGATAATAATTTAGTCTTTCGGATTATCAAGTAGGTTAATTATATTAATCATTCTCCTTAATCTCTCTTCCTTAACCCTTTACCAAACGGGGCCAAAGTGTATAGATTACGTAAGCGTTCAAAAATCTAGATTTAAAACCCAAAACATTTGGGGGAGTCGCTGTTCCGTGGGTCGAGTAAGAGTGGTTATATTGCGGATAGAGACCCCTTGTGATATTGTCCAATTGAAGATAGATCCATATAGTTCTGTTGTACTATTTGTTTAATTGCAGATAGATCCTCTGATGGACTTTTTCGAGTATTTTACAAGTTAAAAAAATTAATATATGAGAGTCTATTGGCACATATCGAAGTAAAGAAGGAATATCTACCTCCATAAATGACGCAAACGTAGAAACGGGGAGACCGATCGGATATCGTTCCGATGCCGACGAGCCCTGATAACAGCAGATAATTCACGAGCTTGAATCCACAAGCTCTAAGTTTCTCAAAGTTGAGAACATAAACAAGGAGAAAAATTCTCTTAATTGATTAATTGAAAACTTGATTCACAATTTTCAAATGGAACTAATATTTATAGCCAACTAAATCTATTCTAATTCTAATAAAAAATAAACTCTAAGTCTGAAAGGAAAATACCAAATCCCAAAAGGAAACAATAAAAAAAAGAACTCTTTCCTAATCTAGAATCCAAGTCGACACGAGGCGTGGCGAGTAGCAATGCCTTTCGTGTCGACTGGACATGAGCCGACTAACATGTGTTGACTGGCAGCCTTCGTGTCGACTGGCAGGTGTTGACTAACACCGCCCTTCATGTCGACTGGGGCGTGTCTTCTCGTCCTGTCGACTGGGTCTCGGCTGGGATCTCGTCCTGTCGACTGGAGCCTCGGAGTCTCGGGGTCTCGTTTGTTCCTTCATCTCGTCTTGGCCGTCTGGTCTCGTCCGCCTGTTCCTTCACCTCGTCTCGGCCGTATGCTCCTTGATCTCCTGTATCAATAAATTCTTCATTGATTCTTTTAAGAGTGAAAAAATTCACGCTCTATCAACACAATAAAAACCATAGAGAGTCTATACACAATTGGATGATACTACATGAGTCTATCCGCAATTCACCTTGATCAATGAACATGGTTCAATACAATCAAAATATCTATTAATAAAAAATATTGAAAGAAATAAGTAACTATTCCGTTTTTCAGTCCATATACTATTTTTCTCTATTTAAAAATTTTAAAAATTTCATTCGTGGAGCACCGAAGCAAGTCCTCTATAAATAAATATAGTCGGTTAAAGATACAACTTGGTCTAAACAAATCAAGGGATTAGATCCTAACAAGCCGGTTGCTTGTTTAGTTTTGGGAAAAAATGTTGTATCCGGATAAATTTTTGATCCACTCGATACAAATTGAAATTATCTTAATTTGTTATGATATTTAAATTTTTATACTATAAAGAGTTATAGTGGATTTAGATAATATCATATCTATATAGTTTCTCTGATGGATGAAAATTGTTTTAAGAAGTATTATCTTTTAAGAATTCTAGTTATAACAAAAGGGTCCTAGCCTAGCCTATAAATATAGTCATAGTTTCTTCATCAGATTTAAGGCTTTTCGGTAAGGCATAGGCTAGAAACTCTTTCTGTTTTATTTATTTCATTTATTCTAAAGGTGATCTAATTTTTATTCTTTGTTTATATATATATACTCAGATTATCTCTACTTTCGATCTAATTTTTTGAGTTACAGGTCTATCTAAACAATAATGGCTGGAGGTATCTTTCAGTTTACTTTATTTGCACTGCGTGGTATGTATTTATTTAGATTTCAATATTTAACATGTGGTATCAGAGCAAACTCTATCTATGTTGTTTAGTATTTTTAAGATTTCAGATCATATTAGTGGTTGCTAATATTTCCATGATTTAAGTAAATTTTTGATTTATTTCATCTAGCCTATGCTGTGATCTTATAACACAATAATCATGTTATGTATCAAATCGAAACTAAAGCATGTTTACTATACACTTTTAGATCTTGTTTTGCTTTGATGTGTACTGCTTATAGAGTTTATATAAACAGTAATATCTAATGTTTACATTGCAATAAAAGGCAATTTATAGTTGTGTTTTTCTCTGTTAATTGTAGGCAAATAAAATTGCCTTTAACCCAAAAATTAGGAGTTCGCCTGCAAGACTTCGCCGGAGCATCAAAGCTCGTAGGAACAAAGCTCATTCTGGCTTGTTCGCCTGAATCAAATAAGCCAAGTCAAGCTCGTCTGGATGCTTAACTTCGCAGGCGAAGCGAAGTTTGCATAAGCATTGGACTTCGCCTAGAAAGAACTAAGCTCTCCTGAATGCTTAGTTCGTCAGCTCGCAAGTTAGCTAAGCTTGCCTGAACGCTAAACTTCGCCTGAAGATTGGAGCTCACCTAGATGCCTGACTTCGTAGGCGAAGTGAAGTTCGCCTAAGCATTGGACTTCGCCCAGAAAGAACTAAGGTCGCTTGAATGCTTAATTCGCCATCTTGCAAATTAGCTAAGCTCGCCTGAATGTTTAGCTCGCCAACTTCGCCTACTTCGCTAGCAGAGTTAAGTTCGTCTGTCGATTTAACTTCACCTGAATGCTCCGCTCGCCCGCACGAGTCAAGCTCGCGCAGGAGGTTCTCCCCACGATCCAAGCTCGCCAATAGGGTTTAAGCTCGCCTGAATGCTTAAGGGGTTCGCCTATTCGCCTAGATCGCCAACCTCGCATACTCGCCTGAGTGGTTAAAAACCACTTACTTGAATTGTGGGGGGGGGGGGGGTGGTTACGCCCACTTCCCACGATCTAAGGAGTTGGTTACAACCATTATTCTTTATAAATAGCCATATTCAGCTACAGAGAAAGGGGGCTTGGCTTTTTGGGATTTGGGGGCATGAACGCGGGGCATTAGAGAGAGAATTAATCTCCTTGATGCATTCGGCCTTCATCTTCGAGCTGGGGTATTCAAAACTCCAATAGAGCTTCTACCACGTGACGAAGCTTATTTGACGTCTCGTTCGAATCCCTAGGAGAAGAGGACCGAACTTTGAGATCTTGGCATAGTCAGCCTTTCAAGCATCTTAGCTTGGGCACTCGAACTCATCCAACCAAACTTCTACCACGCGCTGAAGTTTATCCGTAACCTTGTTCCAATCATCAAATAGAAGCAAACTTAATACTGTAGGCGTCAAAAATTACCTATAGATTATCATACGTAGCTCAAGATGGAGAGAAGACTATAAACGTCATCATACGAGTTACAGAGGATCATCCAAAGCTAAAGATCAACCAAGGGATATACAAGAAGTGCATCACACAAGTTTTGGGACGCAAAGCATGTCTTGAAAAACATGAAAGGAAATCACAATTTCCGAGACATTTACAACTGTCTCGGAAACTACAAGGAGGATTGTAGCTTCCGAGACAGTTGTCTTTCAAGACACATACAACTGTCTCGGAAGCATGAATTGAGCCCACCATTTCCGAGACAGTTCTAATTGTCTCGGAAGCTAAGATGAGGTGGACGACGGTTTTCTCGAGATTTTCGCATGCCAGGTGGCTCCATCACAGTCAAAGATCGTGTGTGGACATGGGGAAAACATTACAACCAGAAAATACGTCAGTAACTGTCAAAATAATAGCATTAAAACATGTTTAGAGCGGTTACAAAACGGCCAGGAGATGACCACGCTTCCGAGACAGTTGCAACTGTCTCCGAAATAGGAAGTTGACCACGCTTCCAAGATAGTTGTAACTGTCTCGGAAATAAAATTTCCCCGACGCGTCTTCTTTTTAACTTTTATCTTCAGTTACGGTTCCTAGGGACTATAAATACCCTCCTAGGACCATTACTGAGGAGGACGGAGTATTTTGAAGCAGATTAAGCAGAGAGACTTGAGCAATTTGGTGAATTTCAAGCAAGAAAGAAAGAGAATCTTTATCACATGCAAGCCTTTTTCAGAGTTCTTGTGATTCATTGAGATCTAAGTTTTGACTTGATCTTAAGAAGAGTGTTCATCTTACACCGATAAGGTATTCACTTCTTTTTTTACTTCTAAATGAAGTAAGAATTCCTAAATAGCTTTCACGGTTCAATCTAAATCTGTGATTCGGTGGTCCACGGGCTAACGCAACAATGGTACATGCAAAGATCCCACGCAAGCAGCGATCCAAAATAAACATGTGTGTGTTTCTAAGGAGCATTGTAATTTGATTTTTTTTATTGTAAAGAGTAGTTTTACAAAGCACGAAACTTGCTCTTCTGTATTCATTATAATCGACAAACAATTATAACAAATTCTACAACAAAACTTGTTCCTGATGCAAACAGTGACAAAAAAGATAATCACTTAGTTTACAAGCTATATATATATATATATATATATATATAAATATATAGACAAAACAAGCCTCACGTCAATGGTATAAAAAAAAGTTTCACAATGTTGTTGATCAATGTATATACCTTAAGGTCAGTGGGAGCAATGTTATATTTCTAGTCTTATATGTTGATGATATTATACTTGCAAGCAGTGATTTAGGTTTGTTACACGAGACAAAACAATTTCTAACAACTTTAAAATGAAGGATTTAGGTGAAGTTTCTTATGTCATTGACATAGAAATTCACAGAGATAGGTCTAAAAGAACTTTAGGACGATCTCAAAGGGCCTATATTGAAAAGGTATTAGAGAGATTTGGAATGAAAGATTCTGCGTCCATGTCAGCACCTATCTATAGAATTGGTGAAGAAATTGGAGAAGAACAGGTTTTGGAAGTAGGGAAACATTTTTGGTGATGTTCGGTTGACCGCGAGGCTAGGCCGGTCGATCGAAAACGTGCACAACTCTGGGTTTGATTCTGGACTTGGTACGGTCGACCAGGCGGTCGACCGCAAACCTTGTAATCAAATCCGAGGCTCTAGAGTTGGTGACGGTCGATTGTTGTGGTCGACCGCCAAACACTGTATTGATGTTTGGGTTCTGTCGTTTGTCGTGATTGACCACCACGGCCGCGTATCGGGTCAGGCACATATTTGAGTTTCCTGTTCTGATTTGGATTTTTCTTTGGTATAAATATCAAACACGTTTTAGGATTTATTTGTGGAGCTGTTGTGGGGATATTTGGAGCACAGAAAAGAGGTATTTTCTAGAGCTATTGGTTAGGGTTTTGTTTGAGAGATTAAGAGCTTTGTTGGTGAGATTAATTGGTGAGTTTGAGTAATTTGTAATCTTAGTTTGTACTTTTATTCCCTATTAGTGAAAATCAATCCCCTTCTTGCCCCGTGGACGCAGGCAACTTGCCGAACTACGTAAAATTGGTGTGTTTGTGTTTGTGCCATAATTTTACATTGTTTGGCTTTCTCTCTCGGTGTTTGTGTTTGGTTTCTCGAAGCACAACGATTGGTGGCTTCCGCGCACAACACTATCATCAAAGGGGATAAACTCAGTCAAGATCATTGTCAACAAAGTAAACTAGAAAAGGAACAGATGAAGAGCATACCTTATGCATCTACCGTGGATAGCTTGATGTATGCACAAGTCTGCACTCGACTTGACATTGGATTTGCAGTAGGATTATTAGGTTGATACCAGAGTAATCGTGGTATAGAGCATTAGAGGGCTGCTAAAAGAATCATGAGATATCTGAAGGGAACCAAGGGTTGTAGATTGACTTACAGACATACTGATCATTTAGAGGTAGTCGGTTATTCAGATTTAGACTTTGCTGGATGCGTTTTTCTTCTCGTTGGAGGTGCTATATCTTGGTGGAGTACTAAGCAAACAATTGTTGCTTCATTTACCATGGAGGTGGAATTTATTACGTGCTATGAAGCTACTACACATGCATTATCATTGGGGAACTTTATCTCAGGTCTCAAAGTCGTCGATTCTATTGTGAGGCCTATGACGATCTATTATGATAATTCAGCGACTGTTTTCTTCTCCAAAAATAATAAAAGTGGAAGCCGAAGCAAGCATATCGATATAAAGTATCTTAGTGTTAGAGAGAATGTGAAACGAAGTGTTGTGTCCACTCAACACATTAATAACGAGCTTATGATTGCAGATCTAATGACTAAAGGATTGCCGGCAAAATAGTTCCTAAGTCATGTTGAGCATATATGATTATTTTAGCTCGTTATGTGTTTGTTTCTCTCTCTAAATATTTTTAGACATGTTCTGAATATTCTTGGAAAATGAAGTTTGATTTTATTGTGCACAAATAAAGTTTTCATATTTAAATTATATCCGTTAGGATAGTTAAAGTAGGACCCGAGTGACTTATAGGAAGTTATTCATGAAGTTTGCTCATAAAGTTGCTCATAAAGTTGCTCAATTGATGAATTTATGCATCGTGATATATGGAAGGAAGTAAGAGATTGACCATTATGATTCACGCATTAGATTCTTTATTTGAGTGGGAGCTATCCACTACTAAATGATAAGAATTTTTATTATGAGATATTTGTATCATGTGGATCAAGTGGAAGAATATTGTATCCGGATAAAGTTTTGGCCCACTCGATACAAATTATCTTAATTTGTTATGATATTTAAATTATTATACTATAAAGTATTATAGTGGATTTAGATAAGATCATATCTATGTAGTTTCCCTAATGGATGAAAACTATTTTAAAAAGTCTTATCTTTTAAGAATTCTAGTTATAACAGAAGGGTCCTAGCCTAGCCTATAAATGCAGTCATAGTTCCTCCGTCAGATTTAAGATTTTTCGGTAAGGCATAGGCTAGAAACTCTTTCTGTTTTCTCTATTTTATTTATTCTAGCGGTGATAATTTTTGTTCTTTGTTTATGTATATAATCAGATTATCTCTATTTTCAATCTAATTTTCTGAGTTACAGGTCTATCTAGATAATAATGGCTGGAGGTATCTTTTAGTTTACTTTATTCCAGCTGTGTGCTCTGTATTTATTTAGATTTCAATATCTAACAAAAATTTTTGATTAAAAAATACAAATTACAAGACAAAACAACTTCTTCTATTTTAATATTGTTTTCAACATGAAATGTACCTAGCATTGATTTTAAATGTGCAGATGAACTAATTTAATTATTCGTCCAACTAATCGAAATAGGAACGGGCCTGTTTGGTTATTTCTCAAAAAACCAAAAAATAAAAATGAAAACCAAGAAATCTCAAAAAGTATAATTTCACACATTTCCATCCCTAAAACTCACCCATAACATCTAATAAAATATTATTTTTATCCAACAACTCATCCAGCACATCTAATAAAATATTATTTTCATCCAACAACTCATCCATCATATCCACTACATCTAATAAAATATTATTTTCATTCACAACATCACTTAACTCATCTCATATCGTATTTAAAAATCACTCACATCATCCAATAAGATTGTGACAACTCATCTCATCTCATCTCATTAACATTTTATTTTTTTGTTTTCCTCCCAAAAAGCTAGGAAAATAATTTCCTTAAGTGTGAGTCACATCATCCAATAATATAATAGCAACTCATCTCATCTCATCTATTTTCTTATTTTTAAGAAATAACCAAACAAAAGAAAACAACCTATTACAAGAAATATGTTTCTTATAATTCATTTCCTTATTTTTTCCGCCAACCAAACAACATCAAAACAAGTTTTCTTAAAAAATCACTCACACCATCCTACAATAAAGTGACAACTCATCTCATATCATCTCCATTTCTTTGATTTCCTTCTTTTTTTAGCCAACCAAACAATCCCAAAACCTATTTTTCTTAGAATTAAGTTTCTTTTTCTTTGATTTCCCTCTTTTTTTAGGCAAACAAACAGCATGAACATCTAACTCCTATTGTTGAGAATCCCAACGAAAGTGTTGGTTGTGTCACATTTATTGATCATGAAGTTTAAAATGAGTTGACGCACTGTTCTTTGTTAGGTTCAATCTTTTAAGGTGATCGAAAGGGCATATACAAATTAATGTGGGTTAAGGATATCTATCTATAATTTAAGCCTAGCCTACCAAAATAAGATAGGAATCAAATAGCTCTGTGTTCTATTTCCTATCAACCAGAAGTAGCAAATATTGCTTTCTCCTGTAGTATTAGCGCGGGTCGGATTACCCCAGTCACGATCCGACATGGTCCGGAGTGGCTGTGCTTAACCCGACCCGATTTTCATGCAGGCCTTGGGCCAGGTTTTGTCAAGCTGTAGGTCCGGAAACAAAGAGCCAAGTCCGATCTGTTTGGGCCCAGCTCAGCTTTGTCATAGCCCCACTCAGGGAATCTTCCTGAATTGATCATTATCTATATAATGGAAATGTATACCAACAAGTATGTAAGAATCAGAATTAAAACTATATGACAATCATTTCTTTGAATGAGTCCAGAAAACAGCTACTGTCTTTGATCCGTTTACGACTATACTTTCTGTTAATTTTGGATACAAGCTTGTTATTGTTTGCTACCTCTCTCAAGAATAGAAAGGTCTATACTTCTGTGGAAATTTAAAAATATTAATAATTTTCGTGAGAAGTCTCTCTGATAATTCTTTTACCCTTCTTTACATATTTTGCAATATTCAAATATAAGGTAAAAAGTGTCGTTTTCCTCTAGTAGTGAATTCCATTTGCGACTTGCATGGGTTCAAATCACACACTGTGCTAATACCATCTACCCTTTCACTCGCCGATACCAGCAGATAGTATTTCTATTTCCTCTATTTCTCCCACTTTTTTCATATTCCTCAATTTCTGTTTACTTCCCTATTTAGTTTCTTTTTCCTTCAATTATTCCAGGAAATTTAGGTTCAAACGCATCTCCCTGTCAGGCATTTCTGATCTACACGTCTTCAATTGATATGTATCTAATATTCAAGATTGATTTTTACGTTATTTGTGTTGTCATTAAACCAAATATGTAAATGGATCATATCATGCTCTATTTCAGTTAATTATTTTTCTCTTTTGAAATGTTGGTGTTGGGTTTATTAACATGATTGCCTTATTTAATAAAATGTGTAGGATCTTTTGGTCATTGATGACTTGCCTTGCCTATGGCTCCAGGTCAAGTCCAATGACATAGCATGAACGCGATTTGTTATGCATTTAGTGTGAAAAATATTAATTCCATTTAACTTGATTAATTTTTTTAACTTTTTTAACTTTTTCTTGATGATGTCGGAACTGAATTTGTGCTTAGTTTGGTTGTTTTAAGTCTCGAGTATTCACATGAATAAACAAGAATAATTAACTTTAAGAGTGTTCCCTTTGCTATCACTTCTCAAATAGTTATTTACAAGATTATTAATCAAAAGAACTTTTTTGAGTTCTCTCCATTTTCCATAATATAATAATAACTACTTTCCATAATATAATAGTAACTATTAAATTAAAGATCTTTACTTTGAAAAAAGTATTTTCCTAAATCATATCAGTCACAAATCTCCTTTCTCTCTGCCATTCTAGAAATGGAGCAATAAATGCTTCCAATTTCGTAAGAATTCAACTGACTCTTGGAATTCCTCTACAAATTCAAATTTTCTCAAATAAAGTGAATAGGAAGAAAATTCTCAGAGCATCCTTTTGGACTGGATCCCTCTCATCCTCAACCTCTTTTAAATTTCAGACCCCCTCTTAAACCTTGAACATAGCTCTCTCGAATACAACGGAAACTCTCTCAGTCAAGTGCAACTAAAACTCTCCCCCTATCCGAGCAACGCCTTCGCCGACGACTCACAAAGGAAAGAAAGGCAATAGCTTAAATACATTTTTCTCCTTCTGTTGCGCGCCGTGCGGAAGCGTGCTCGACAACCAAACAAGTCCACGAGCGATGAGAGAAGAAAACCAAACCGAATACGAGTGCAATCCACCAAATACAACACAAATCAAACCAAACACAGAGATTTATATGGTTCGGCAATTGCCTACATCCACGAAGAGAGGATAAGGAGATTTCACTATAAGGAGGAGAAATACAACAGATTACAACTCACAAAATTACTCAAATATAAGCCTAACCAAAGCTCTCAACTCCCTCACAATATCTCCCTCTCAAAGTGCTCAAAAGTCTCTCCTTTTTCTGATTAAAAAAACCCTAAAACCGTGTTTTAATTTATAGCAAAACGCAAACCAAAACCAACTGGGAAAACCGAACTGGGCCCATAACCACATCGCGGTCGACCGGCCAGATAGACAAATTTCAGCCCTGTAATCGTGCACGTTTTTGGTCGACCGGCCATACCCGTTAGGTCGACTGACCATATTTTCGGTCGACCGGTCAAACTTGTTTGGTCGACCGACCAGAACAGGGTTTCAAACCATGTAATCCAACAGTTTGTCGATCGACCAGGCCTATGCCGTTGGTCGGCCGACCCGTAGCCAATCCTGTGCACTTCAAATTTCCTGTTCTTCATCGCTGTTTCTTCAATTCTCGATCTCGACGAAGTTTTCTCAAAACTGAGTCGACACCAATATGAGCACCAATGCGTCTGCACCAATGTAGTTATCTATGTACCCCCTCTCCCAAGGGATCAAACCACCCGTACTTCATCCAAATGGCCACGAACGGCCTCAACAAGCACGAATTTGCAATAAGTTTGTACAATGATCAAATTTGTTGCTTGGGAACACATTGCTGTAGGCGTCAAAAATTGCCTATGGATCCCCGCACGAAGCTGGAAACAGAGAGAAGATGATGAACGTCATTATCCGAGTGAAAGAGGTTTATCTGACGTCGACATGTACATAAAGTGAGTCGACAAACCATATGGAGTAATGTAATAGCAAAATAACGAAGACATAATCCGATAAGGAGTTACGTTTCGCCCACGAAAGACGAAGCGCCCCTTGTATCTCGTCCATTTCGAATATGATCTACCCATGGAAGATTGTAGATCTCTTCGTTAACTTTCCTACGCACTTTGAATCATATAATTCCAAGTTCGAATGACGAAAATATAGAAAAAATGATCGAAGCGCACCTGAACAGTGTCCAGGCCTTAATGGAGACACGTCAAGTGTCCGGGACTTAGCGAAGACACTCCAAGTGTCTGGGACTTAGCGGAGACACTCTAAATATCTCGGCCTTGTAGAGACTGTCTCGCTTTGAATCTGAAGAAGCTCAAAAAAGGAAAGTTGTAGACTTCTCGCCCAACTTTCCAACACATCCTAGATAACTTCATTCCGAGTTCGTATGAGAGAGTTAAGAGGCAAAAAAGCAGAGAGATACTTGCACTATCTCGGTCAAGGCCGAGACAGCTGAACTATCTCGGGATTTATAAAGCTATTTTTACCATGATTCATTTTAAATATAAAAAATATTAAAAGATAAAAGTTATATATCTCCTCGATAGCTTTCCAAAGCATCTTGGATTAACTCATTTTGAGATCGAATGAGATAGTTAGAGGCAAAACAGCAGAGAGACACTTGCACTGTCCCGGCCAAGGCCGAGACAATTGGACTATCTCGGACCTTATAGAGATGTTTTAACCATGATTTGTTTGAAATATGAAGAATATTAAAAGACAAAAGTTATATATCTACTTGTTAGCTTTCCAACACATCTTGGATCCACTCATTCCGAGATTGTATGAGAGAGATAAAACAAAAATACTAAAGACAGTACAAACTGCCTCGGAATTTCGAGATAGTGTTGGTGTCTTGGAGAATAATGAAGATTTTGGTCATGATTTGATTCGAATATGAAAAAGCTCAAAAGACAAAAGGTGTAGACCTCTTTGTCATCTTTCCAATGCATTTGAATTATTTCATTTGGAGGTCATATGCAAGAGTTAGAGGCAAAATAGCAAAGACAGTCTAACTGTCTCAACCAAGGCCGAGACACTCCAAGTGTCTCGACTAAGGCCGAGACACTCAGACTGTCTCCCGCACCAAAAACCCTGTTTTGAGGCTGTTTCGAAGTTGTTCGCCCGTTAACCGACTAGATTTTACTCCAACTAATTTGAAGTTATTCTAGAACATGATAAAGTGGTTATAACTAAAGATAAGAGGGAATCGACCATTATTATCCAAAAACAGGGCTCCTAAAGCCTATAAATACAGCCCTAAGGCCTTCATTTACACAGATCTAGAATTCTCGAGCCTTGACGAAGCCCTGCTAAATCAGAGACTGAGGAGCATGAATTTCAGAGAGGAGGAGATCGGATCGTGTTCTTCGACATAAGGAAGATGAGTCCGTCATATCCATAGCCCGGTTCCTTCCCTTGAGATCGTACCTAGCTGCGATCTTGAGAAGAGTGGTTATCTCGCTGTTACCGAGATAATTGCTTTGGTTTCTTGATTCCTTCGCGAATCAACAAAACTTTTGATTGATCTGATCGCTTGGTAGTCCATTGATATTAATGTCCCTGGCACATAGAAAGATCTCACGCAAGCAACGGTAGGTAAATGTCTATTGCGTTTGTTTGAGAAGATTTATAATTTTCTTTATTTTATTGTGTAGTGAGATCTTATAAAAATATCAGACTTTTAAACTTATTGTAATGACTACAAATCAAACCAAACACAGAGATTTACGCGGTTCGACAATTGCCTACGTCCACAGGGAGAGGATGAGGAGATTTTACTATATGGAGGAAAAATACAATGGGTTACAACTCACAAAATCATTCAAATATAACCCTAGCCAAAGCTCTCAACTCCCTCACAATATCTCCCTCTCAAAGTGCTCAAAAGTCTCTCCTTTTCTGATTAAGAAACCTTAAAATTGTGTTTCAATTTCTATCAAAACACAAACTAAAACCAACTGGGAAAACCTAACTAGGCCCATAACCGCATCGCGGTCAACCGGGCACAAGCGTGCGTCAACCGGCCAGAGAGACGAATTTCAGCCCTGTAAACGTGCATGTTTTTGGTCGACCGACCAGATTTCGATCGATCGATAAAACTTGTTCGGTCGACCGACAAGAATAGGGGTTCAGAGCCTGTAATCTAACAGTCTGTCAGTCGATCGGGCCTATGCCATCGACCGACCGACCTGTAGCCAATCCTGTGCACTTCAAATTTCCTGATCTTCTTCACCGTTTCTTCACTTTTTAAATTTTTTATTTTATTGTTATATATATATATATATATATA